>MU867088.1:61826-72239 GCA_033725935.1 Cladorrhinum sp. PSN259 | reverse complement strand
GGGGCCCGGCCATTTTTTTTTTTTGCACCTAATTAAAACTATTCTTTTTGCAAGACGTTTTGTTAAAAATAAACCCACCCGGCCAATTTTCCCCCCATGTTTTTTTTGTTCCCCCCCCCCCCCCCCCCCGCACCCCTCTCCCCGGAGTTAAGAAGTTCTCATGTCCATGTGTGATACTGACGAATTGAAGCTTATATTCACCCGCAAAATGCATGTTCGGTCGATTCCCATGTGTAGGTTTTTTTTTTAATTTTCTCAAGAGATTTACTGAGCTGGATTTTGATATCTGTATAGGGACGGGCAGCCACGATAACTACGCTTACCTGGTTGTCGATGACAAGTCCAAGGACGCCGTAATCATTGATCCAGCACACCCGGCCGAGTGAGTTTTTTTTGGAGGATATCAATTTTTTGAAGTTAATGAAACTCATTTTTTTGTGTGTGCGAAGAGTCCTCCCTGTTCTTAAAAAGGCAATCGACGATAAAGAGATCAACTTGACGGCTATTGTCAATACTCATCAGTAAGTAGTTACCGCTCGTCCCAGAAATAGAGAGATAATATTACATGTATTGACTGTACATACACAGCCACTGGGACCACGCCGGAGGTAATGAAGAGCTCCTCGCAGGACTCGGGACGCCTTCCCTGCCCATCATCGGCGGAAAGGACTGCAAAAAGGTGACCAAGACACCAACGCACAA
This sequence comes from Cladorrhinum sp. PSN259, assembly GCA_033725935.1. Classification (NCBI taxonomy): domain Eukaryota; kingdom Fungi; phylum Ascomycota; class Sordariomycetes; order Sordariales; family Podosporaceae; genus Cladorrhinum; species Cladorrhinum sp. PSN259. The sequence continues at coordinate 71,537 of MU867088.1, read as the reverse complement.
TGAGGAGTTCAAGATTGGCGATATCAACGTCAAGGCTCTCCACACGCCGTGCCACACTCAGGACAGCATCTGCTTTTACATGCAGGACGGCGACGATAGGGTTGTTTTTACCGGTGATACTCTCTTCATTGGAGGCTGTGGCAGGTTTTTTGAGGGAACCGGTGAGGAGATGCACAAGGCTTTGAACGTCACGCTTGCTTCTCTTCATGACGATACTAGGGTTTTCGTAAGTATCGACATATATCAAAGTGAGTGAGTGATTACTGATTTCTGTGCTACAGCCCGGCCACGAGTACACAAAGTCCAACGCCAAGTTTGGGGCATCCGTCTTGCAGAGCCATGACGTCCTTTCTCTGCAGTCATTTGCCGAGGATTGCAAGGAGACGCAGGGCAGGTTTACGATTGGTGATGAGAAGAAACATAACGTCTTTATGAGGCCTCAGGATCCAGAGATTCAAAAGGCAACGGGTGAGACTGATCCCGTTGCCATCATGAATAAGTTGAGGGAGATGAAGAATAACTTTAAGTGAGTGGCTGTCATGCAGAGAGAGGGCCAACACGGATGTTGATATTGGTCTGGTCATAGGGAGACGCCAACAAAGGCCAATCTGTAGTAGATAGACAAGATATTCTATATCGGCAAATACCATTCAGTCAAAGTGCATAAAAGATGATAAGATGTCTCCACGAGCCCGTACCATCATCCCTTGCAAGAGGAAAAGATGAAAAGAACTCGAGGACATACGATCCGAAGATGGCATGTGTTTTTTCAATATTGCTTCACTGTCCACACTTGATTCGCCCTGGGATAAAATGGAGGCGACAAGCTCTAGCAAATTTTGAAGCGGTCTTGTTGTCACGATAAAATGCAAGAAAAAAATTAATAAATAAAAACCACTGAAACTCCTCCCACAAACCTTACCCGTGGCTCAACCCTCCGTTTTTAACGCCCAAAGAAAAACATAATGTTTGGGTGATGAAGAGATTGAGCAAAGCTGCTTGCCTGCCTATCCGAATCGAGAAACAATCATCATCACATCGTAGTCGTCGATCTGGTGGTGTAGGTATAGCAGCTTCGTGGCATAATCGGAGAGTTTTTGATGAAGAAGGAGCCTGAGAAGTTTATGTTGAGGAAAGGAAATAATTTGGCTTTGGGAAAGATTCAGTTTTTTTATGCTCCAAAATTTCTGTTTAAAATTCAGATAAGATCACATGACCAGGCGAGATCTCCGCGATTTCTTTTGTTTCAATTTGAAGTGTAGGGGTTCCACTTTCGCCCTTTTCCAATTCAATCAATCCACCCAGTCAGTTCTCTTTGGAGCATTTGCTACGTAGTAATTCGTCGCAAAGCCAGCGAGCGCGTCATCTATCTTTCTCAACCGTTTTTTTTGTTCTTTTTTTTTTTTTTTTGCGCGCGCTCGTGCCCGCTTTTTCCAAATCTTAATATCTTCTGCCCCGTCTCTATATCCAATTGCGATAATGGTAATGCTACCTACCCTGTCACTCACTCCCTTCCACCTTTTCACTTCTCCCGCCTTTTCTAACACTTTTTTTCTTGCTTGTGTTGCCATCAGTCCCGCCGACGCGCAACAGCAGGTCCCTCCAATACCAACAATAACAATGCCAACGCAGCACGTGGGGCAGGAAGACGCTCAAAACTGGCCCGCGACAACCAGATAACCGCCGTCGAGGAATCAGAAATCCGCGAGGCCTTCTCCTTATTCTCCGAACCCTCCCCGCGAAACCCCAACCTCCAGCTCTTACCCATCCCCGACGTGCGGCGCGCTCTGATAGCGCTCGGTATCCCGGCTTCTTCCCCCGTGGAATTAGCAGAGTTCACCTCCATCCTAGACCCCGAGGAGCTCGGCTTCTGCGAACTGGAGCCGTTCTTGGCGATCTGCGCGATCAAGTTCCGGACCGGCGTTCCCTCGGACCACGAGCAGGAAGTAAACGAGGCGTACGCGCTGTTTACGGGACGAGCGGATGCGGATTGTATCAGGCTGGAACACCTGAGGAAGGTGGCGAGGCTGTTGAGGATGGACGAACGGGAGGTGACCGATGAGATGCTAAGGGACATGATTTTGGAAGCGAACGGGGGCGCGGGGGTGAATAGGGGGGTTAGGAAGGACGAGTTTGATGGTGTTTTGAGGAGGGCTGGTGTTTGGAGATGATGAATTATTCTGGATTTCAAGATTTGAAAGAGTTGAAAGAGATTTAAAGATGGATGCTGGGATGGGAGGGGGCGTTATTCCGTCAAACAAAGACAGATAAGGCACGCTACTGGCTGTGGGAACCAGAGAAAGAAGCTCTGTCCCTAAGCTGGTCCAAAGGAAAAGGCGAAACTGGATTGAGACAACCAGACGGCAAAGAAGACGATATGGGCATGGGGGAGGTCATATCGAAAGTCAGCAAAAGATCCGCTCAACGAGTGCGTGTGTGGTGCCGGGAGGTTCTGGAAAAAAAAAAAGACATGCCGAGGGTCATGGATGGCAGCGTTTCATGACTGTGTTGCCCAATCTTACTGAAGCGGCAGTACAACGAAGGCACGATTTGCAGAGTGTACTCGTTTACTTCCACCATCCAATCGAAGACGGACTTCACGATTCGTGTTTACGAATACGAATGGACGAGCACACGCAATTATGAATGACGATGGAAAATGTCAGGATAAAGACCATGACGAATAAACGCATCTCACATGATGATGGCAAAGGACACCCACACAGTTTTCAAAAGCGTCATCAAGATTATAATGACACATACACACACACACGCATACACACGCAAGACTGAGAGTTGTCGTGAAGGCGGAGGAATGGATCTCTTTTTCTCCAACACTACGTCTGTTTGGTGTTGGAAGCTTCAGTCCAAATAAGAGATACCTCACAGGAACTGAGAACCGGCCGAGATTACGGAGACTTATGCCCAGACGCTTTTCTCTCTTTCAAAGATTCAACTTCAGATAAGAAATGGGACAACACAGGAGATATCAAGAAGTCTCAAGAGAGAAGGGAAGCTTTCTGTCCCGGATGTTTTCTTTTCGTTGATTGTAAATAAATCACACCATCATGATAAAAGCAGTAAAAAGGGGAAAATCAGTTGGTATTCACCAAAAAAAAAAAAAAAAACCCGCTGGCATTGCCATTTTTAAATTGAAATCATATGCGAAACGCCGCAAAATTATATGCATAAAGACATAACGAACCATAAACGAACCCCATATCTTCCAAAAAGCTATTATTCTAGATAGAGAAAGAAAATCATTTCTCACCAGAAGGAGGAACCTCAACAATTTCAGGTCCCTCATCCACTCCAGCCCCAGCCTCAGCTTTAGCCTTGGCAGCAGCAGCCTCCCTAGCCTTTTGGGAATCAACGACGGCCTGCAGCTCGGGAGGCACCTTGAACCCCTGATGATCCATGTGCTTCTTGTAAAAGTAATTATCAGCCTTTGGCGTCAACTCGGGGGGCAACTCCTCGAGCACGGTCTGCAGGATCGAGTCGACTGATTTTTGTTTCGACGAGTCGCGGTGCCAGATTGAGATTAGATGACTGTTGAATCTCACTGAGAGGCCTACGCCGCAGATTTGGTCGCCTATTTATAAAAAGAATCACTTGTCAGCAAAAAAGTCAAATAAAAGGGTTGGGGGATGGTTGAGTAGAATACATACCAGTCTCCAAAGCATCCTGCAACTTCTCCCCTATCGCCAATAATTGGATTCTAGTCCAGACATCCGGCCCTGTGGACTTTGGCACCCGAAAAGTCCAACTGCCACCCAAGATATTGCGTCTGTCCTCCCAGATGGGTTTGAACCCAGACTTGAAAAGATAAATGCTCTCTCGCATCTTGATTTGATCGACGGGCGTGTTATTGTTGTACCGCCAAAAGTCTTGGACAGACTCGATCTGAGTGCCCAGCTGCTCTAGGTGAGCTTGGTACTCGCCATTTGAGGATTGTTGGTCCTTGGCTTGACGATCGAACCAGACGTTCCAGTAGTGTTGCGTAGGCAAGGGACGCATTGCCTTTAAGAAGTTGCGCTTGGCATCGTCACGCTGTTCGGCGGGGGTTGTGACGCTGGGAGAGTTTGGGTCTGTTGAGCTTTGGGAGAGTGAGGAGAGACCTCGCGTGAAGAGGGATGGACGGGCTGCCATTTTTGCGTGTTGAAAAGAATGGACTTTGGGGGCAAGAAAGTGTGTGTGAGGCTTCCCTTGTGGCTGCGGCGGGAAGGTAAGGAAGGTGAGAGTGGAAGAGGGAGAGTAGAAAACAAATGTTTGGGAATCACAATGATATGTTGCTGCTTTCAGGAGGTAAGGACGGGAGGCTGGCGGCAAAGGCCAACGGTGTGCTTGTGCAGGTCCAGTAAGGTGACGACTTTTGCCTGTGCGGCGGGGAAAGGCGGCCGGCTACTCGCTTGGGATTGTTTCAACACAGATCACCACCACCGATGTTGCAAGATAAGATGACAGAAAAGGGGTTGCCACTACAAAGGAAAAAAAACAATTGGAGAATCAAGAAAGATGCGAGATCTCGGAGTTCGGTTCGGTTCAGGGGTAAGGTGGTGTTCAGTAACAGATGGAACGTGGAATGCTTGCTCAGGTGAGGGGAACGAAACGAGGGGGAGGGGGGGGAGGAGGGGGGGAAGCCAAGACAAGCCCAAGGTTCAATGAATGTGCCCGTGTTACCTGCGCCAAAACCGCCCTGTCTTTGAAACCGAACAAGTGAGCAATGAAAGAAGCGAAGCCAATGCCGAATTGGGCGAAGCGGATATCAAGTGGACAATGGGTACCAAGAAGTGAAGCTGAGAAATCCCAGGCTGGATTTCAACGTGGAGCAACCGCTGGCGTGTCGTTCCCACAACCTGGAACCCGTCAGGCCCCAAAAGAGGGCGCCCCAAAAAGCTGAAACGGCGTTTCAACTTATAGGAACAGCTGACTGTGGGGCTCTCTGCGAATGCATCATGACGGAGGATGCCTTCACAGGAATGTCCACGTCCACGTAGGGGTCCCGCTGCCCACGCGTCGTCGTCCACCATCTTGCATTAGCACATCTGCAGATAACGACAGCGGATTCGTAAGGAGCGAGGCATCGAGATCTCGAGACAGAAATGTTCGGCAAGCGACTCGCCTTGGTTCCCGTGCTGAAGGCGGGTCGAGATGGTGATGGCCTTGCCTGGTGGGTGCCCCGGGCCTTTGACGTGGTCCAGGTCTCCGTTGGATACTCGAATCCTCCAATTGAGCTCCAAATGCAGAATGCTGATTGGGCTAGAAGATCCCGCGCCGCATGCCAACAATGGCGTTTAGCGTGGATCGGGCTTCCGGCCTTGTCTGTTTTTCTTTATCTGGTCCTTTTGTCTCTTTCCTTGACTGAAGAAATCGGGGAAGGTTGAAGAAAGTCAAAAATATGTGGGGCTGCCCGTTGAACTGGGATGCTCTGAGTGGACGGACAAGGGGACCATTGCCAAGGTGGGGTGGGCCATCTCGACGGTTCCCGAATCCCGACCACGGTTTTGGTCTTCATTTCCAGGTTCCTTTTTGAATCAACAATGACGCCAAAACGTGGTCGACGGTTGGAACGGCCGGCTGCGTACGGTGTGTCTGGGGGGACGGGGACAGATCGGAAGTACCGCATTGATTTCCAATCAGAGAGAAGAAAAGAATCGAGTGTCCTTGTCATTATCATGCTCCTTCCTCGTCGTGACTTTTCTCCGGTCATCACAAACCTTCATCTTATAAACTTGCCAAAGTCATTCCGATATCAAACTCCGCTGGATGCGTGTGAATGTGACTCTCCCTCCAACCTCCCCTTTACCTTGCAGCCAGAAAACGTTAGGTAGGAAACCAAGATAAAAGTCAAGTGGGTGGCTTGCAGACAGCCACGACACAACACCAACCGACAACACCACGCTTTTCAGCCAAACCTTATAATCCCAACCGATCACCTGCTGCAAGTAATTGCATTGACAGCTGGCATTGGGCACCCTGCAGCTTGCTCACTGCAGCGAATATTCTCTATTGTTCAAGCCACACAATAGCTTAATTCCATCTATCTCCGATTCATTCTATCCATAGGTATGTGTATGCTCTACAAAACTCCATCTAATCTTCCCAGCTGCTTTCTGCTCTCCCTCTCCCTCTCCCTCCAGCACTCTGCTTCATCCAAGTTCTCTTCCGTCTCAAAGTACGACTCTCAAAGTTGAACGACTGTCAAAACTTGGAAATTGAACTTGAACCACTTCACTCTACACAATTTCAAACCTCCCTTCACCCACCCCCCGCACCACACTCAAACCCTCTCCGCGCCAGACACAAACATGTCTGGCCGTTTACCTCGCTCCAGGCGTGGGCAAGTCGTCCCGCTCCGCGAGGGAGCTGACATCGCCCTCACCTACTTCAATGGCGAGAACGAGACCATTCCCGAACTGACAATTCGGGCAAAGAAGTGGGCATCCCGCCACTACCAGGGCTACAAGTACGCAGCAAAGCCTTCGAAGGCTCTGCTCCAGAGGTTCCCCAACCTCTTCAACTTGGGCGTCCAAGGTAAGTCATTTTCTCATTTCCCAGAAACGCAAATACAGTCGCTAACATCCTCTGCAGCCCACCTCAGATTGGTCGTCGCAGAGATGCCCGCGGCCACCACCATCGCAGAGCCCCAGGGCGCCAGCCCAAGGAATCTTCGCAGGCTCGAGAGACAAGCCATGAACTCGGAGCCATTCCCGGAGTATGTCGAGCCACTCATCGCAAACGACGAGGAGATTGAGCAGCTCTTTACCTTGGGGCCTCGCCAAACTCCCGGAAGCGGGCCCACCGACATGCGGGTAGATGTCTCCATGCTCCACGAGTCTGGGCTTCTCGATTCACTTCCCGAGTTCTTGGGTCAGCTGGCTCGCAAGAACTTCCAGGCCGAGCAGACGGAGCTCACCGATGTTGTCCAGACTCAAAAGCGCCGCAACTACCGCCGCCATCTCCTCACCGGCGGTCGCCCATTCAAGCTGCCTGGAGATGACGAAGATTCTGGCAACGAAACCGACGCCTCATCTTCCACTACTGCCAGCCTCGAAGCCAACCTCAAGAAGCGGAAGGCCCGAGAGATGACGGGAGCCGATGATGTCCAGTCTCCTCTGCCCAACAAAGTTCGCCTCAACTTTACCTGGCACCCTCCCAACGTCCTCGAATACTACGACGAGGAGACCGGGAAGTTCAGGCGGCGCGCCAATCCGGATGCGCAACCTGACGACCCATGGGTGGCGTTCCAGAAGCAGCGCGCTGTAGCCAAGGCCATCTCTCGTCACAAGACGACCCAGACTTCCTCATCTTCCTCGGACAGCATTATTGCTCGACCCGCGCCGCCAACCCACCGCCGCATGATCCCGATACACACGGTCAAGATTCGGATCCCGAGTGATTGGTCGAGCGAGTCGAACAGCTCCCGCTCGTCATCCGAGGACTCAAAGGTTGTCACCCTTCGACTTCCCACCGCGTCCCGCTCCGACTCTCCCTCGGCTGCCTCGGTGTCTGGTGACCAGACTCGCCCTGCTTCTGGCTCGAACGACTCGTCTTCGTCGTCCGGCGTCCGGAGGATTAAGGTCCTCCCGCGTGGGAGCCGAACGAACTGCTCGTCAAGTGATGCAGGTCGCGAGGCCTCGCCCGCTGAGTCTGTGGAATCTGCCTCGTCTCGTGGTGTCAAGCGCATCAAGGTCGTAACTCCTGGAACCGACCGCAGCAACAGAAGCACCGAGGTGCCCGATTTGACTACTGGTCCCACGTCTTCTGCTTCGTCTGTTGCTTCTGACAGTTCCGGAAGAGTTACGAGGATCAGGGTGGTCAACCGGATGGGAGTTAGCAAGATGGCGCTGCCGGAGAGGAGGAAACATTCTCTCCAGCTTGTTGAGAAGGTTGAGGAGTACCTGAAGACTCTCTGAACTGTTTCTCTGGAACGAACTACTTGGACTGTCTCGAATGGCTTGAAGAAACCCCGTTTTCACAGATTTCAGCACAGCAAGCAACGGCGATTAGCATGGCTTCTCGAACAATTTCTCTGGCTTATTCTTTCTGGAACATGGACGCACGGCATATGCACACCAACATAATAACCCGGTACGCCTACAAGGTAGCCGGCACATCTACATTACAGCTCACGATGCCGACATAATAATACGCATGCCTGCAAGTCGTAGCAGCCCGCCTCCATCCTTGACGGAAGTCCCGTTTTTAGGACAAACACACATACAACCACATCCAGCAGGCGTCAACTATCCTTTTACACATCCATTACACCAACTAGACAGCCGTTTAATAGGCATCTACACAGATGGTGCCGCGGCTAGCAGGCATTCATGGTTCGCTGGTCACCCGTAATAGATTCTGGGGAAGTCCTCACCGAACATACGGCATGGCTCATAGAACATAGAAAATGGGTTCATTAGACGGATTAGATGGGATCAAGCGTTTATGATCAACGATACGATGGGCGTTCTATTGAGCTTCTTTTACATGCTGATACCCAACGGTGGTTTTTTTTTTTCTCACGCAACGACGATACCAAGAGTGGAACTTTTTTTTTTTTTTTTTTTTTTTTTTACGCAGCGAAGATTGCTCTTCTTTTCTTTTTTTTCCTTTTCTCTTTTTCAACCCAGTGAAGAATGTTTATTTGGGCAAACATCATATTATGGGAATGAGCAAAGGCAACAAAATGGGAGGAGAGAGGAACACTTTTGTTCTTCTTCTTCTGGTACTACTGGCGCACGGAAGGATACCCCTACAAGAAGGAGTCTGATGGCGTTGGAGGTTAGGATGGCCTTCTTTTCCCTTTTCTTTTTTTTTCCTTTCTCAGTTTTGCCTTTTCTGTTTTTTGTTCTATTTTTGGGACGATCGGGACATACGAAAGCTGGGGGTGACTACTTAAGTCCCAACCAGGAGGATGTGATAAACTAGAGAGAGGAATCATGATTTATCAATAGCTCAGATACGCTTTCTGAGTCCACCAGCTGGTTTTATCCTCGGGAGGATAAAAACCAAGGGAAAGAGTTGAGGGAATTTTTATACACAGTTTGTCAGTTAGCTCGGATCAACTTTCTGAATCTGAGCTTGCTTGCTCCATTTTGGTAACGAAATATTAATACAAATGGATTGTCTTTCAAACAAACCATCCAATGTGTGTGTTGCTTGATGATTTGTCTGTGAATGTGTGGTTGGTATCTGTGTACTAATCATACAATGTGCTACCTAACTATCTACCACCTACCTTATCATGGCCATGACTTGATAGATATCAATGGAGTCACATGCGTATTAATATGATTTCTTGTGAAAACTTTAGATTTGCTCAGTATTTTACACCTTTAATATCTAATCGCAACAAATCAGTTACAAGACCTTGATTAGCACCCACCTCTTCATACCTCCCGTTAGAAACATCGTTTTCTTGATATGATACTCCGTTCTGTACCATTCAAGGTTTGGTATCTTCATCGATTACCGGCAGATTGATTTCTACTCTTGGGTTCTTTCACTTTAACACATTCTCTAATTACTTGAACGATCATAATCTTGGATGTTGTCTGTCCACAGTTTCAGCTATTTATTAAAAGGGGGCCCAGGGGGCTACGAGGCAACAAGAACAACAAGAACAACAAGAACAACAAGAACAACAAGAACAACAAGAACAACAAGAACAACAAGAACAACAAGAACAACAAGAACAACAAGAACAACAAG
>MU867088.1:0-56490 GCA_033725935.1 Cladorrhinum sp. PSN259 | reverse complement strand
TCTCGAAATATTTTTGGATCCAGATTTTTGGTTTGTCCATTTTTTTTTTAAATATTTTTTTGTTGTTCCAAACTCCGGGGAATAAATTTATTATAATAAAAAAAAAAAAACCCCCCCCCCCAAAAAAAAGGGGCCCCGAGACAACCTTTCAAGAATAAAGAATTACCAGGTACATGTACCTGGGTATCTAGCCGAGCCGAGGAGAGAAAAACTGCCGACCATGTTCGGGTATCTTCTAGACACTGTCCAGTGCATCTGCATCTGCATGGTGTGGTGTTGTGAGTGTAATGTGGGTGTGTAGTGCTCGCTTATCTCTTCCCCAATGATCATCACAACCAACCCCTCTTCACAATAAGAACGAAGAATGAAAAAAAAGCCGTTTCTGCTGATCGAGTTAATGATTTCCCCGCATCACACCCACCGTACATCACGACTTGAGTGAAGGAGGCAGGCTTCAGCATCATCATGTCATGTATATGTAATGTACATGTACAACTAGGTAATTGGTGTCATGAGGAATGAAGCCGACCGACTCACCGCTTGCCTCTTGTTCCTCATTCCTCTGCCTCAAGGGTTCATGGGTCCGAGGGTTCGAGGGGGACACGGCAGTCACTACTGCAAGTGCGAGTTTTCTATCTGGTGGTTATACTAGGAAAGGATAGTCGCAGGCAAAGCTTACTGCAGAGCGCATCCGATCGGGGATTTTAACAGAAGGACCCCACGCCATCGTCATAATCGTTCGTTCGCCGATGGTTGCCATCGCTGATGGTGTGGTGGGGAGGAGGGGAAGTGAGGAGCAGTTGTCAGAGCGGGGTAAAGAAAACCGTTAACCACACTACACTAGATAGGGAAAGAAAAAAGAGAAACAAAAAAAGGTATGCAGGCCGATTGAGCGGAAGAGCTCTCGCTTGAGTGTGTGTCACCAGGCGTGTGGACGGTAACGTGATATCAAATCTTGCCTCAATATTGCCCGGAGGCTGACAAGCTTTGAGTTGCGGTTTGTGGCAGTGCGAGTGTGAGCGAGCTCCTCTTCTCCGTGGGCCGAATCCGGGGAGCGAAGAGGACGAAAATAAAATAAACGCTTTGTTTGTTGAATAACTGCAGGAACATGTGGGTTTCTGATAATGGACGATTGACTAGTCCAATGTAACTTGTCAAAGGTTGACAAGTGAGTCTTTCTCTGCCATGATGGATACCCGTTCCTGGCCCGTTGCCATCTGATTAAACAAAATGGCGTGGCTGCCAGAAGAGCGATGGATGAGATGAACCTCTGATTGGGCCGCCGGTCGATCACTCGGCCGAATGTGGCAACCCAGACGACGTCAGAAAGAAAGTGTGGACAGTAGAAGGCGCAAAAACGTTAACTTTTTAATTAGAAACCGGTCTATTCCTAAACCAGATAAGGCCCGTTTGGATGCTCCGCGGGATGATTGATGATTCTGTTTCTTTTGGGCACTGGTGCGTGATGACTGGCTGGCTGACCTGGCTGGCTGAGCATTTTTCCTCTGGCTGGAAGGTACGCAGAATCGACGGACACAAGAACACGAGTCAGAAGTCACAAATGCTGTGATGGTTGGATGCATGAATGGGGCCATCCTTTCTCCAAAACCATACTTTGCTCTACCAAACTACAACGGCACAAGGTCTGCGTAGCAATGTCTCCATTCTCGGAAGTTCTACGGCACGGTGAGAAGAGGTCTTGACCTCTTTGACCGTGGCCCCCCCCCTTGCAATTTATGTGGGGCGATTGTGCTTGGCGCGGGGAAAACATCACCCCCAGATCATGGCCTGCTCAATAGCAGCCCTTCCTTATAAGGTTGCCTAAACAAGTAATTTACCGAGAAGCGCAGGTGTTGTAGAAACGCTCGGCCCCCACAGCTTCTCCAGTGGTATCGGGCACCAGTTTCACAGACATACCTAATATCCGACGGGTCATGGACCGCCACTTGGCAAGAACTGATTCCCGGTTCAGATTGGAGAAAGAAAGAAGTGATGCTTGCAAGTGAGGGGAAAAAGAAGCAGCAACACCTGAGGTTTCTTGGGCAGGGGTTGAAGACGGGAGACCGGGGAGCCAAAAATGGACACGAGAAAACGGCTTGAACGCTTGTTTTATCCAACCAGAAGCCAGCAATCGGACAAGATAAACCCTGAGCCGACAGGGAGCTGCACGACACCGAACACCAAGCAAGCGAATGGGGCCATTCAGGTCTTTTGTCCTCCATCCGTGTTTTCTCGGGAGACCTGTAATTTATGCTCTATCAAAGAAGAGCAAGGAAAGTTACCTTCGGAATAACCTCTTTTGAGGAAAGTCAATGACAGAATGCCTTGCCACGCCCGGGTCAGCCCCGGACGATGGACAACCGAAGTGAGCTGGTGAAGGGTGCAGGTCCTATCGAGTGGATAAGCACCTTGTCGATGAGAGCTTTTTCGAAACCGTTTTGAAGCTTCAAGCTTCGAGCCATTAAAAAGGTAGTTTCTGCTTAGCTATGGATGACATAACGACAACTCAAAGCCAGGTCCAGGGTTATACCTGCCTCTTCTGAGCGAAAGCCGAAAGCCGTCCGTCACTAAGCTCATCGAGTAGATCCACTGAAAGAAGCCGGGATAACCGGCACCATCTCCGAGCTGCTCCAATGGCCCCATTTCATGGATGTTTTGAGAGCCGGGTCTGAGAGAGACTTCCGAACTTTTTATCAATTGTTTAGAAAACCGTCAACCGAACCGAAGGACGGGAAAGGCCCTCATCAGAGCCAAAGACCGACCACCTGAAACACAGAGCTTCGCTGGGACCCAAAACAACGTCTAGTGGACCGTGCATTCCGAGGTTGCAACATCAACTGCTGGGCGCCCAGGGTCGACGCCCAAACCCCGGGGCCTATGATGTCGATGCTTGGCACTACTCGTCCAAAGTCCCTGCGCTTCTGCACTCCCTTCTGCACCACACGAGACTTTTACTTCACAGCATGGTCATGTAAGGACCCCCAGCCCCCTCCTCATCCGCCTCTCACAGAGTCAGTTTAGGCATCGTGGGATATGCAATATATAGCTAGGTGTATGCATGAGCGAATCCTACAACGCCCCCCTGTATGAATTTATACTACGTACACTACATGCAGTTTGCGGTGATCAGTGGTCACTGACTGCTAGCAACGCCCTTCCCCGCCCCCTCCTGGTAATTACACCACCGGGAATTTGTGTACCCAAGCAATCAACCAAGAAAGCGGCGAGGCAATTCCGACAGTCGTCCAGAGTTTGTCTTTGTCCGAGGAGAGAGCTTTCACCAGTTGTGTGATAGCGTTTCTCAAAGAAATAAAAAAGATTAAAATGGGGCAGATCGGCAAGGAGGTGTCAAGCTACGTAATGAATGCCGCGCTATTTCGACACTGGACGATTGGCGAGGGGAGATGGAAAAATGTTCCTTCAGGGACCCAGGGGACCAGAAAAGCAGAGACACAGATGTCTCGAGCGCATACCCGGGGCACATTCACTAGGATACATCCACGTGGTCACACCGTTTTTTTGCTTTTTTTTGCTTTTTTTTTGCTTTCTTATTTCCTTGGATAAACATGAAAGCCCGCAGCAGCCCAAAATGCCCAAATGGACAACCAGCACAACCACCCCCAAAAATGCATGTGGTGGTGGGCATTTTCACAAACGCGATTGCTCACATTAGACGGGGAAAAAAGAAAGGAAAAAAAGGGACGTTGACACTTGGACTGAGCCGGCAAGCCGATGCTCCGCCCCAATCGTGTTCTGTTGCAGCGAGGCGCTAAGCCCGGACGGGCTAGTCCGAGCGCCCCTTTCAATGTCCACCAGTGGTGGGATTTTGGGGAGAGGGGGAAGGGATGGATTTGGGGGGATGGAATGGGGGTGTCTGGTGGTGGTGGTGGCCGATGGGACCATGGTGTGGTCTCTCAAAGAATGGCGGATGAGGGAAAGTCAGCAGCACGGCTTTTCTCCCCTGGGTTTTTTTTTTTTTTTTTTTTTTTGGTATGTAAGAAGTTTGGACGAAACCGCATCAGACGTGTCCAAGGTACCATACCTTGTTACTCACCCCCAAATGTCGAAGTGAATAGCCTCCGCCACTGGTGGCAGCAGCTATCTCTCTCCTCTTGATCTCATTCATACCGTCCGTCCATCCGGGCTGTCCCGGGGCCACCAGAGTGCTACTAATCGCCCTTCTAGCGCCCGCCGCTAACTGTGTGTTTTTGACTTCTGCGTTGGATGACTGTCGTCATGGCGGTCCTGAAGTTAACGTAACATCAAGCGCTGTGGGCCGTGGCATTGGTCTCGGCAGCATTACCTACAGAATACCCACAGGAACTACACCTTTTGGACCACGGATAACGGCCGTCGCTCTGTGCTCAGTACGCTGCCGTCTGCTGGCAGCTTCCACGGCGCTTCGATGGCACAGGAGATCCTGCACGGGCCCAGGGTCGAACAAAGAAGGGGTCCCTTTCATCTCAATGTAGCAATACGTTATGTGTGCGTGTGTGTACTGCCTCAAAATCATACACGGCATCGGCAATGAATTGCCCCAAGTGTACCTTGCTCAGCAACCCTGATGTAATGTGCTTACCGAGAATGGCTTCGATTTGGCATATTTCGAGATTGAGGGAGGCAATCAGTCAGTCGGAGTGCAACAACCCGCGAGGTTCCAGGAATATCTCCGCCTCCCCGTCCCAGCAGGTCGGGCAAATGAGATCAGTCATCGGTAGATGAATAAGTAGCGTGAAATGCTTATGTGTAGTAGTATAAATGTTAGTCAGTCAGAAAACGTCAAAGTTGATAAAATAACAATAATGATGGTTTTGGGCACTAGGGGGATTCAATTGGGTTTGGGATGACAGTGAAGCGGACTCATCAAGTGCCAATTGTCAATTAATAATGATCAGGAACATCTTTATTTTAGCGTTCTGCTAGCTCGATCGGGAACTAACAAGGGTCACGTTCTGTGGACCGCCAGCACATGGTGTACCCCACTGTCAAGACTTGGCTCCCCTGCTTTCCCGATGGGGCAAATGCCCTCGCGCCGTGGTTGGCACCTGCCCAGGTGCTCCTGGGTTTGGTGCTGGCTGCAGCTGCTGTGAGCGGATGAGCTTCTGCGCGCGCTTTGTGGGTTCCCACCTGGCACTGGTAGGGAAAAAAAGAGCAGCCCACCACACCCACCACTGCCCTGGCACACCCACCACACCCACACACCCCCAAAGCGCAATGGCGGACGGACAGCGGTATTTAACAAAGCACCTCCCCCAAGGCGCCATCCTTCCCCTTCTCTTGATCTCTCATATACATCACCATCGCTGAATCAGCTCCGCTCGCTGCAACCTCCACCACTCACATTCGCTTTTAGCAACTCACCCTTAGGAAGTCCTCGTTGACTCCTGTCATTCGCTTGTTTCATTTTTGTCTGTTTTCTTTTATTGTGTCGGAAGGTGTTTTTTTGGAGAACAGTTTCCAGGTTGTGTTATTTTTGAAGATCTCATCATCATCAACAACAACATCAACCGCCAACTCGGAACCCAAAAAAAGAAGAGAAGCAGTACTTTATTGTATCACTCCACAGTCGCTTCGTCATCAAAATCACCGAATCATCACTCCACTTGTCACTCACGATCGCTACTGCTGAGGAAAAAGAGGGGGAAAGAAGAGAAGGAAAAGAGAAACTCAAATCTCGGAAGAGGAAGCCAAGTACCTCCCAAGATAAATTCAAGAGGCCAGCCAGGAAGGGAAGAAAAACTCCGTCCGTTCGCTTTAGAAATCTATCCATCATCGGCCATACCCGAAGAAAGATCTTTTAAAGAGAACCACCATCACCACTCGCCATCAACTCACTCAAAACCATCGGTCAACGCATCCATCATCCACCCACACTTGACCACACACCCTCTTCTCTGGCTCATATCGCTTCCACACTCCGCCTCAGGTCTGCTGCCAAAGGGACATAGCCCTACTGTGCTCTTCATCATCAAATATAGTGCCAGCCTTGCACGACCTTGCACGCCTCTCAACTCTCACCGCAACTCATCACGTTCGCTATCACATCATAGGGACGCACATCGTGTGTCTCGTTCATGTTAGCTCCCCTCAACCCCTGAGATCTCATAGGCATATATGCCTCAGATCTTGACACTAACTTGTCCTCCAGTTCTGTCGTTAATCTTTATTCTCAACTATCTTAATAATGGCTGGTCCCGGTGGTGGTCCTCCCCGTCGCAGCCACACCAAGTCCCGAAAGGGGTGTGAGACTTGCAAACGTCGTCACATTAGGTGTGATGAGAACTTCCCTCAGTGCCGCAACTGCACCAAGCACAAGATTCGCTGCCCGTACAATGATGTTCCTGTGCCCGAGGACAGGGCCGGCTCTCCTGACAAGCCCGACCTCATGTGGACGCCTGACATCGAGGCTGAGATCAACCAGTGGCAGCAAACAGGCATCTTCCCCTTTCCCGATCTCATCTACCCTTCGCCCATCTTCGACATGAGCCGCCTGTCGATCGAGGATTTGAGGTTGATTCACCACGTTGCTTCCATCAGCTACGAGATGCGAAATATTGGTGCCAACGAGTTCACCCTCTGGACCCGGCAGATTCCCACGTATGGCTGGACCCTGAATCATACATGGACCGTGCGTGTGGATGCTAACAAAGACATTCCAGAATCATCTCGATCGGTGCAACCCACCCGTATGTCTTGCATGCTCTGCTGGCGTTTTCTGCCATGCATATTGCATACCTGACCGACTGCCCATTGGTTGGCAACATGGCTTATGAGCACCGGGGAAATGCCTTGAAGGGACTGCAGGGCGCCATCGAATACTTCTCTAGGGAGACTTCTGACGCCATCCTGGCGGCATCTCTGGTTCTTTCCTGGCAAGCCACAGATTGGTAAGCAATATAACGCAGCTATCCGAGCTACACAACCAGGGGCTAACCTACTTTTCAGGCGGAGCTGGACCCAGCTGATGCAAGGAACCTCGACTGTAAGTTACTGCGAGGGCGCGAGGCAGCTCGTGATCGCCGACTGACTTTGATTAATAGGTCATTGATGCCATGGAACCCTGGAAACACGAGTCCCAGTTCGGCGACTTCATTGCCGAGAGCAGCACCTTCCCTACGGCCCCCCCCTCGCCCACTCCGGATCACCAGCCCAGCCAGCCACGCGAGGAGGACCTGGAAGCCTTTCAACAGACGCTGAAGCAGCTCCAGAAGCTCGAGACCTACTTGAAGCACCACCGCGAGGACACCAAGAACGTCAGCCAGCTCATCACTTTCATGAAGGGTTCCCGCAAGGTCACTTCATCCCTGTCAGTCAGCCAGCAGTTTGAGCGTCTGCGCCCTCTGCGAACCTGGTTGTTTTGGCTCCCCGTTCATGCCCTGCAGCAACATCACGGATCTCCGAGCTCTCTGCTGGTCATTGCGTACTACTACACGGCCGCCTTGTTGATGGAGCGTCTCTTCCCCGAGATTGGTGCTGCCTATTTCGGAAGTCTCACCATCGGCCCTGTGGAGCAGATCGCTCGTCGTCTCAAGGCTCTCAACGAGGCTCAGCAAGATCTCCAGACGCCGCTCACCTTGATGAAGCACCCCATTGACATCGTCCACGAGTTCCGCTCGCGCATGGGGTGGATGCAGCCTGCTCGCACTCCCTCGTTTCCTCAATACAGCCCGCCCAACTTTTACATGGCCGAGGGTTCGCCAATGATGCACACTGCGACGTCGTCAGCCGAGTATCTTCCTTACGGAGACAATGTGGCCTTCAGTTACAGCACTGAGGACCTCTCGGTGATTCCGGACTCGGCCCCGGCCAGCGCCGTCAGCCCGCTCCAGCTCTCGTCGCCGTTTGCCCATCCGCAGTACCTTAACATCCCCAACCAGTCGTACGGTGGCTACAGTCCTGCTTCCAGCACATACAGTGACTTCAATGACGCCTCACCCATCGTCTACAGCGACCACGAGGATAACAGCTACTACGGTATGGGTTACTCGGCCAACTCCCCAATGCTGGGAGGTGACAATACTTATGGCGTCGGGTTCGTTTCTCCAATTCAGACCGTGTGGACCCAAATATGAGGCTACCACAAGGGCTGCTACCCGGAATCTGCTCAGAGGCACTTAATTAACCATGGCACCCAGGCCTTCCTTTCTGAGCACGACTCCGGAGTACGCACCGCCCGAGGACATGTGGCACCCAAACCAGGGTTCGACCTTGGCACCACCACAGTTCTCCTTTCTCCCGGTTCCGGAATCACCTCTCTCGCCGTTCGCTTCCCCCGTGGTCCAGGATAAGACGGTCATTGACTATCCTGAGCTCCCCGAGGCCCCAGCACCTCAGGACGATGGAAAGGGCAAAGGGAAGATGATCTAGCATCATCTGCCTGCACCATTTTGGCGCTTGCTTTGTTTCTCTCGCTTCAGCTTTCCGCGCTCGCTTGCTTTTTTATTTTTTATTTCCTTTTTACGCCCAGCACAGACGCAATTGCACACGACACTCTTTTAGACGGGATCGACCACAACCTCGACACACAGCAGCATTTTTTTTCACCCGGCATTTTTATAATGACCGCGGTTTACGCTCCTTTTTTAACGACTGCTAACGACTTCTGCATTTCTTAATGCAACAACGCTCCTTTTACAATCAAGATACCCAACTTTAACGACACTCCTTGAATACAACACGGCTGGTCCACCACTAATCTCGAAGAATACATGAACTATTAGACATTCCTTATCATCATTTCGGGACAGGCGGATTACAAACATATATACCCATTGGGCGGTATACACACTCCTTTTACGACATTGCATACACAACATTTTTATGACTCGGCACATTCCTTATCGGCGGCATAGAATTTTACACTCCTTTTACGGTACACAATATTTTGGTTTTAGATGAATCAAATTACGATACCCACCTGGCATAGCGACTGTTGTTTTGGCTTTTACCTCATTTCTGGTTATTGGAGGCAAAAAAAGAAGGGCCCGGGCCTTTCTTTTGGTATTTTCTTTTTTGGTGGGAAAAACGCGGATTAATTTTTTTGGTTTACTGGTGTTTTAATTTCCGGTTTTAATTGCATTGGGTCGGAGTTTGTGATGGCTTTTTGCTTTCTTTTGCCGACTCTTGTCTCATGTATCTCGGAGGAAACAAAAGTTTGTGTTGGAAGGAAATCAGATTTCCGATCTTTTTTGGAAACTTGTTTTGCATTTCTCACAAGAAGGTACATAATCTCTTTTTTTTTTTTTTACTTGGCTAGTTTTTGGGTAATAATGGGAGTTTTGGGAATGGGAATGGGAATGGGAAGGGAGAGAGGGGACAAGAGGGAGGATCATGGTTTTCCCTTGCCCGTTGTTTATGTTGTCTGATTGTGTTTCCTCAGTTCCTTCTTGATTGAAGATTGAGCATGATCGCGAAAGGCGTTCACATGGCAATGAGTTTGTGCGAGGGAAATATGGCCATGATTCTTCGACTCTGTCTTCTTGAGAAGGGATGGTGCGGATCCTTTTTAATAATTTAATAATATAATCTCGATTAAACCTTGAAGTATTGCTTCTTCTTTTCAATTCCGTGACAATGATCTAGCGCTGGTGATAGTCCGTGTGATATTTCATTTTCCATGCATGTCTAAATGAAGTTCGGAGATATGCCTCATATATTAGGAACTCGGTGCTAGGCAGCCTTGTAGAACAGGGTCCGTTCGTCTGCTGAATAAACATAAAGAGTAATATATATGTATATGTATATATATATCCAGCATAATGATACGTGATCAAACCTGGTGGGGACATATAAAGGGGGGTTTGTTTTAAAAACAAAAATACTGAAAATTCATATTGCAAAAAAATGTTTATTTAGCTGCGACTGGTTTCGATCCAGTGTCCTCCGGGTTATGAGCCCGGCGCGCTTCCGCTGCGCCACGCAGCTGTTTTTTTCTTCTTTTTTCTTCTTTTTTCTTCTTTTTTTCTTTCTTTGTTTTTGTGGTAGAAAAGAAGAAATATCTCCTCTTGAAATTGCTTTTTTTTCTTCTTTTTTTTTTCTTCTTCTTCTCTTGTTCAATGATAAAAGTAATTTTTAGTCCATGTACGGAGGGAGCTATTATATATGTATGTAGCTGGCGGGATATAAAAGATAAAGTTACTTGTAAGGAAGAGAGAAGAGATGTAAAGAAAGTGTGTATATAAAGAAAGATATATAACTTGTATGGGGAAAAAAATGATATATATTGTAAAAAGTGTCTTGATCTTGTTTTGTGGGATTCGTTAAAGTCTGATGTGATGTGTTTAGTCATATCACTTAATACCTACCTTATCTAGGGTGACAGGTCGTTGTTGTTGTTGTTGTTGTTGTTGTTGTTGTTGTTGTTGTTGTTGTTGTTGTTGTTGTTGTTGTTGTTGTTGTTGTTGTGGGTTGGTTGTAAGGTCAAGTAACCTAAAGTCTAAATAATTTGTTGGTGACTGACTTATTAAAGTTGTGTTGTTTATTATGTCCGTGAAGTCATGTAGCAAAAGTTGGTTGGTAGGTAGGTAGCACATCCCGGATTTGAGTCCATTTTAATACTAGTCACAGGAAGGTTCTTTAGAGGAGGAACACAGAGATATTTACCAGACATGGTGGCAAGGGCTGTGTTAATTCCCTCGAGTCTCAAAAGTCGTAGTGATGGAAGGAAGGAGGAGGAGTCCTACTTGGGAGACCTCACTGTATGTATAATTATAACTAGCCTTCCATAACTTCCTTCTTTCTTTCCACTATCTCTCTTGAACCATATATCCACCCCCAGACTACTGGATACACTCTCTTTCCACCTGCCTTTGGGCTACCGCTGGGAATGCCCTCATTTCCGGCCTATTCGACCACCACATAGCTATGTAACTAATAGATTATATACACCATTAACGGCGTCGGGAGATGAATATCTAAGAATAAATTTAAAAAAACGAAGCACGCTATTGTGTCTGATTGATATTTGACCTGTTTCGTCCCAAATCACCTACCTACCAGTCACTTGTTTGTCTTTGTCCACCGATGTAGAAAACCCTCTTCTCGACATAAATAAAAGTGTCGAAATATAAGAACACACACACACACACACACATACACAGAGGATTTATTTCTTCTTTTTTTATAAAAAACTAAGACAATAAGTCAGGTAGGTAAGTAGGCAAGTAGTCAAGTAGGCATGTAAAATATCAATCTTATTAAAATGCTATTAAACTAGGTAAAACAAAAGGAAAAAGAAAGAAAAAAATCCCCCACACACAATATGCAACCACCATCACCATCACACCACTAAATACCACACCACACCACACCACACCACTAAATACATACATACATACATACATACAAACTACTATGAATGATCCATTATCCCTCTTTAATCCTAAGTTCAATATAAAAAAATACCGAACTTGAAAAAAAAAACCCCCCCAAAAAAACCAGAAACAAGCCAAACAAGGTTAAAAAAGAAAGAACAAAGAGAGAAGCCTCCCATGCATGCACCCTTTTAATGCGCCTTTCCTCAACTAACCCCCCTCCCTTCCCTTCCTTTCCCTTCCCTACCCTACCCCTCCTTTCCCTTCCTTTCCCTTCCCTACCCTACCCCTCCTTTCCCTTCCCTTCCCTTCCCGTCCCTTCCCACCCCATCCCTTCATAACTTTCTTTCAAACCTTTCAAAACAAAAGGCTCCATAAAAAACAAAACAGACCCTTAACATCACCAGTCCTTCATGGTCCTTCCCCCCCCTTTATCTGACCTGACAAAACCCTCGTGTGTGCTTCCGGGTATAAAACAGAGAGCTATGCGGAACAATAGAAAAAAAGAAAAAAAAAGAGAACATACTTGAAAAAAGAGTAATCGTATGTAAAGGATGTGGTGACAGACAGGTTATAGCCAAGGCTAGGTTCAACGTTCTTCTCATTCGGTATTTGCAATGTGTGTCTGTCTTCTGTAATGTCTGTGGAGGGTGTAGTGTGTGGTATCTTCATCATGATGCAAAAAAAAAAAAAAGTCCCCCAAAAAAACCAAAAACAAACAACGGAGTAACAAAAGAGGGGGATCGCTGGGTGTTTTATCAAAACCAACCAAAAAACAACAAAAAAGCATTTGAGTACAAGAGGGAGAAATAAGAGGGGAAAATTTATCCCCCTTCCCTTCTAATCCAGGGCCATTGGACCATCCTATGCCTTCCTCTTCCCCTTCCCCCATGAATTCCCCGGAAAAACGCCTGATAACAAAAGTTACCTCCCTGATGCTGTCACCGACCTTGTGCTATCGCTCCTGTCCCGACCAGCGCCCTGCGAAATCGCATCCTGATAACTGGGAATAGGTGGACTTGACATTCGTCGTTGAGATGATCTCCCACCGTTCGCTCGCACCGCAACCGCAGAGTTACCACGACTCCTGGTAAGGTTTATCAGTGGCCTATCCTCGTCATCTGTGCTCTCCCCTTCAGACCCACCCTCGGCGTCTGAATGTTCCGGACTGGTGTATTCTGGTGGTGGTGGCATATTTGGGTCATGCAAGCCCAACCCAGCCGATTGTTGTTGAGTATCATCCTCATCTGACATGCCTCCAGCAGCGCTACTAGGCTCGCCGCCCTCTTCGGCAGGTATTAAATGGGCCAGAGAGATATCGGTCGGGCTACGCTGGGGTCCTGGGCTGGTGGGCGGCAGAACCCTAAAGTTACCTGATCTAGACCTGTTATGTCCAGGATCGAGAGTATTTGGCCGAGAATAGAGTTGAACCGACTGGCTTCCTTGGTGACCGCGGTGGTATGTGGAGCCCGAATACCCATCCTTTCTGCCTGTCTCCAGGAGAATGCTGCCCTGCTCAGAACCGTATGGCGGCGGAGGTGCGAGAGAGCCCGTCATCGGAGCGAGACCCCACTTCTTCACGTTCGCCTCGATGAAGACAAAGCCCGCCTGACCAAAGTTGACGTGGACTATGCAGGGTCCATTTGCGCCCACCGAAGGGAAGAAGTTTTGCGACTTCAATCCGTGAGCCATATCCTCCAGCTTCTTTCCGTTTCGTGTAAAGAAGATGGTTCCCGTTCGTGGTCGGTAGCCGACGCCAATAACATCGCCTTGGACTATTTGGGGACCGTATGGCGTTGGGTTAAATGGTTGGTTAAATCGGCGAGTACCGTTAGAAAGATATGCCGCAGAATACTTGTGGAAGCCTAAATCTAGTCAGCATTTGTGCAGTACATGAAATGTCTGGACCTGATATTCCCCTACCTGGCAAGCGAAATAGCGGATAAGGCTTGGTGCACATTCCTATGCTCAGCAATGTATTCTCAGGCTTCTCGTAAATCTTGGCCTCCCAGTAGTAAACCTCGTTTTGTTTTGGTACTGGAAGGTTGCTCATGACTGTGCATTCCGAGTCAAAAAACTCGATCTCGGTGCGGGCCTCGACAAAGCAGTTGGCGATTTCCAGCTCGGGCTCAAACTCCCATGCGGATACACCCTTCTCCTGGATAGCCAAATACTGTGACAGAGAGATGTCGGTCTGTACGGATTCGGGAGGGTTCGCAGCGATAAAGGCTGAGAATAACATGTCAGCATGAACATTTTCCTTCAAAACATTCGCAGATAAACATACCCTTGGCTCTCAAATACTCCGTCCTCGACATATCATCCATCGTCTCGAGAGCCTCCTCCTCCTCCCGCGCAAACGCCTGTTCGTCATCGTACTCGCCTGGTCGACCGATGCGGTCGAGAAAGATGCGGCCCGAGGTCGTGTATCTGAAGAAGTAAAACACAAGAAAAATAAGAAGAATCAGGATTGCCGACCCGAAGGACGACAGTAGGCCGATTATGATGCCATTCAGCCCCTGGCTGTAATCAGCCATCGTGAAGGTGTGTGTGCTTGCGACGCTGTCGTTCTGTTTTGGATGCCGCAATCCCTAAAGCGACTGATAAGGGAGACGTCACTGCCAAGCCCGGAGCATCCACGCTCTCAAACCGTCTCTCGTTCTCCCGTTATCGCGGAGTTCGTCTCCTTCCCCTCGTGTGTTGTGTAAAACCTCGCAAATTCTAGAGTTGCTGCAGTTCCCGCCGGCCTATCTTCCCTAGCCAGTCGGAGCAGTGGAGGAGGAGGCGAGGGTTATCTCTGTCTGATTGGGTGAACGCTACCCGAAGGGAAAAATGATATCCGCAACGGCTCGACAGCAGTTGCGTTTTGCGAGAGATAGATCGTTCAGCAAGTTTAACACTGGCGCTCGATGTTTGTGAGGTCAGTTGTCGTTGTCGGGGTGTCACGGTGGATTGCAGGAAGGAAGACGACGAGATGACGAATGACGATAGCCAACCGGTAGAGATGACGGGCAGGGGCGGCGGGGCGATTCGAGGCTCCGTCGGTAATTGTTCGAAGATGCGCAAGGGAAGGGAAAAGTGACACAAAAGAACAAACACATAAAAAAAAAGACAAGAGGCAGCACAATACTTTCACAGGCAAAGAAAGGGTTTGGGTTCTAGAAAAGAAGTGATTGAGTGGGTGGTGGTGGTGCTGCTGGTGGTGGTGTCTGATGTGAGGAGGATTGGGTGGTTCCAGGTCGTCGGGGGTTGGCTGGTTTGGAACAGGGTCAGTCACCATGCGAGTAAAGTGTCGTGGGTTTCTTGGCTGCTTTTCCAGTTGGCCGCTGCCAGGTTGTTTTGGGTGCTGCTTTTTTGCTGCCAGACGGACCGGTGTTGGCGCGCTATCAGATGCCCGAGAACGGAAAGGCGGCGGCGCGATTGGACGCTATCAGAGTGGCGGGGAACCCAAGTCGCTTTTGCGAGGTGGTGGTGGTGCGGAGTTGGGGTGGGATCCCTGTGCTGGGCCTTCGCTGTTGTGAAGAACGGATGACGGTTGGACTTTTGGTCAAGATCGAAATCAAGGTGACCCCTACCATCGGGAAAAGCAAGAAGAATTGAAGAAATGTTCAAACTTTGAATTTCCACGTGTTTTTTATGTCTCTGTTACTGTTACCTGTTATCTCTTAAGCACAGTGCCGACCCCCGATCGAGTAACTTAGTACGCGTACCTAATCAGATGTCCTTTGCAGCGCCCAGGAACAGCAAACTCGATTACCAATGTGGAGAGACGAACGGAGAGAGAGACACATGGACAAATCAAACGCACCTACCTGCCCAGATGCATGAAAAAAAAAAGACACCGCTGCCCTGTGAGAAACTCTGAGACAGCGCCTGAATGCGGCGGGGAAGAAGACCTGCCAGCCAGGGTCCACCGTAAACCGTGGTCCTCGTTCATCAGCCCCTCCAAAAAGGGAACGAGTTTCAAAGCCCGCGGCGCCGCCGCTTCTTGTTGTTTCGAGTCTTTGCGGGTGTGCATCTCCCAATCTCCCAATCTCCCAATCTCCCAGCACACATTCATCACTCGGCGCTATCTTGTTGGGGCACGCTTTGATACACTAATAGCCGCTCGCTCACTGTTGCTCGAAAGCCCGAAGCCCGTAGCCGCCTGGCCAACCCACCAGCGTCCAGTTCCTGGAATGACTTTATTTCCTTTTCAGTCTTCTCATGATCCCTTAAAAGTTAATGATGATGATGGACTGGAATGGTGGACCACCTACCTGGAAGGATTAAAATAGTTGGCTGGGCACCACCACCCTGTCGTCATCCTTCAGCAGGGTCATACCTCACATAATGATGCATCCTCAGTCATCAACTAACAAGTCGAACAATACATATCAACATAATTATATATATATTTTTTTTGGGTTTATCTATGTACAATGTTTATTGTTCTCAGCCCTTCTCGTTCTCAGTGCCGCTTCTCCCTTATTAAAGAGCCAAGGGGGCTCACCTATCCGTCTCATAAATCAATCGCTTCCAGACTATTCGATTCTGTGTCATAAATTCAAGGGACCAGAAGGCCCAGGCTCCTCGGGGCGTTTTCTTTTGGCCAAACAATCTTAGACCCCAGGTTGCCGCAACGGCCGGAAACTATGGGTGTGGACTGGACTCTGACAACCCGCCGGCCGGGCTACCTACACTTACAACAACACAAAAAACAATCCACAACAAGGATCAGGGCAACGTCGACGATAACCTTGGTCAGTTTCCCTTCAAAAACGAATTTGGATTGATCAATGCAATAATATAATCCCACCATCCCACTATCGCTCATTCCATACATACATCTAACACAAAATCTTGCCATATCAAGCTATGAAAAACAACATATACCGCCTGCCAACCATCCATCTCCTAGCTTAAACAAACGCTCAATATCTCATGAACCCATGTGTGATAATAAAAAATCGCCATGTACTGTTTATCTATGAAAAATCATTTCCGTCCGTCCGTCCGTCATCCATCATCCAAACCTAACCATCATGATAAAGTGAACCCTCCTCTGACCAATTTAATCAACACTATCCCCATCCCGATCCCGATGCCGTCTAGCACCTGCCCCTCCCCTCCTCTTCCTCTTCTCCTCCGCGTATGCATAATCCGTAATCTCAGACGCTGTGGGAATATGATGGGGGTGCGAATAAACCTTGGTCCCCGCCTCGCTAGCAGTGCCGACCTCGCTCTCAGTCCAGCTGCCAGGCATCTCCGAAGGAGCAGCAGCAGCAGCAGGAGGAGGAGGCTGCGAGCTTCTATGTCTGCTCTTGGACCTCGCCCTCTCCCTAGCAGCAGCCCGCGCGTAGTGATGATCCACATATGAGCTATTGGCATTCGAAGAAGACCCATCGGTAATGTACGACCCACCACCACTGACGACGCTCTCCTCGCCGGGACCCTCTTCAATCCTCCTCAGAGCCACGGATTCCTCCGCACCGGCGGTAAAGCTAAAATCGCGCTTAGGGGGCTTCGAGGACCTTCCCTTCTCGCGCAGACGACGAGCCTCAGCCTTGATGCGTTCCTCCTCGCGAGCAGCGGTCTTGTCGGCAGTAGAATAAACCTTGCGAATACCACGGGGACCTTGGGGACGTTCCGAGCTAGTAGTTTCCTTCTTGGTAGGCGAGCGCTCACGTTTGCGTTCCTCTTTGCGTTCCTCTTCCCGTTCCCGGTTGTTGATCAAGTCAGAAGTAACGGTGCTGCCGCTGTCCACGGTCGAAGTGCCGCCGTCAACAGTCGACCAGCTGGGGTTAGTAGACCCATCCCACTCGGACCCGTCAGCTTCGCGGTTGATACCACCCACACGGGCGGGCTTCTCGTGTCGATAATCGCGCAGATGCTTTTCGGCTTCCTTCTCAGCTTCCTCGTCGATAATACCATCCGGTCCCGCCCGTCTCCCAGTACGGCGTTCCTCCTTCTCGCGGCGCTTCTCCTCACGACGACGTTCCTTATCGCGCTCCTTCTGCTCTCTCTTCTTGCGGCGCTTCTCCCGACCAGCGATATCAGAAACACCACCAGTAATCCCAGTAATGCCCGTAGTACCGCTGACGACAGTATTCAAATCGTCATCCCGGGTGACGACGGTCCTGTCGTCGATATCCTTGTAGACGCTCCCACCGCCCAAAATGGTGCTGGGAGTGACATCAGTGTAAATGGTACCGTTGGGTCCGATCTTGCGACGCAAAACAGTCGACTTGTAGTCATCCCAGTCGTTCTCCTTGAAGTAAAACCCTCCATTCTTGGCCCAAAAGAAGAACCAAATCCCGACGATGACGAAGGCGGCACCTATGATGCCAAAGATTGCAAAGACGGCATTGTTGTTGATGTCCGTGGGGTGCACAAGACCGGCGGAAGGGTCACGGGTTGGTTCTGCGGGATCTCTGGCTACGAGGACTGAGCGAGCGGCGATGGGGCCCAATGTGGCTACGTCGTCGCGGACTCGAAGGAGGGTCGACTTGACGAGTTTGTCGACAATGGCGGGTGCCATCTTTGGCTGGTTATTGAGTTGCTTTCAACCAGCCAAGCTTTTGCGGAATGTCGTTTATCAGCCTGTCTTGGATCAAGATAAAAAATTCCTCGGAGAAAATTGGGCGACAATTGAATTGCAGTGTGAACTCCACAACTGTAATTCAAAAAAGCTTTGGGGAAAAAAAAAGACGATGTGATGCACAATGCAGGAGATGAAATGCAGGATGCAAGGAATGGGTGGGTGTGTGGAATGGAAAGAGTGAGCAGCAGCGAAAAGTGGGAATGGCTTAACCGCAGCAGTAAAGCTGCTGTGGTTAACCCAGAAACGAGGAGGCTGGGGATAAACTGGGTCCCCGCTTCGGACTCTTTTGCTCAGCTTCCATTCCTTGGTTTGTTGGAGAGGTTGGGGATTTTTTCTTTTTTGGGAAGGAATCACACCCAATCATTTGACAACAACAAACTTGGAAACACACACACATTCTTTTCTTCATCATCCTGCAAGGAAAATAAGAGAAAATCAACAAAGTTTCATTCAGCCCTGTGACTTATTTCCCAGTCAACCAAACCTTGCCGCATTTTCAATTTCCTTTTTTTCGGATCCCAATTGCCGTCGAAAAAGAGTGAAAATGACGTACATCGTTGTAAACAAACCCAACCAGGCAACCCCACCACGACTTCTCCAGATCACCTTGCCCGCCAAGCCTTCCCTCCTCCGAGAACCAAACCCACACCAGACCCCACACCGAAGACGTGGACATATCTCCACACAGTATCCGTTGTGTTCACTCCAAGCTATTCTCACCCAGTCCTTTCATCTGTTCCCCCTCTCCGCTCCACCCCTCCACCCGACGAGACAAGGTGACGAAGCCACTCAAGTTATGAAATGTAGTGTAGGTATATATCAAACGGAATATACATCTCAACATGGAACATGACACTAGATAATTCAACCCGATATTTATCGATTTTTTAATCTACAAGCCGCGTCTAGACTTATGCACCCTACAAATTAATTGGCACACCTTTTCTTTGGGTATTCAGATTCAACAAAGTCAATTTGAGGACTTTATCAGGTATTCAATCTTGTTTTTCTGCCAAATCAAAATCGAACTTGAAAATCCGCATAGTGAAAAAGACAAAACCAGTTCAATATTGAAGAAGTGACTCGGAAAAATCAAGCTCTCGCCAAGGGAAAGAAAGAAACGCAGTTTCAATATTAAGCTTCTCAAGAAAAAACAATCTGCCTTGCTAATAATTCCTCCCATGCCAAAATATCGGGGATGATCCATATGATGGACAACAACAATATGACTCGACACCGATTTTGTCCATCCATCACAGGGAGAGAAATTGTCCCTCGCCGCCACGTTTTAAAAAGCAAGAAGAAATAAAAACCAAGCCGAAATGCCACCCTTCCTTTCTTTCCAGTCATTCCATCCTTCCTTCATAAAAAACAATAACAACCAAAAAAGAAGCCACAGAAATTGGGTATGAAAAGCCTCTGTGTGCGTTGCGTGTGTCCGTGTGTATTCTGTCCCCACACAGAATGATGATGGGGAAGAAACTCAATATGACTTTCCCATTCCCACCCAAGAATTAAAGAATAAGAAAGAAAGAACAACGCTCGCTAAGATATCGCCGTAAATCATAAAATAAAAACAGTTATGCACACGAAACATGGCAAGAAAGATAGATAAGATAGATAATAGGCCGTCACAAAAAATAAAACCGATTTCGCGCTTGCTTTTTCCATCAACTGTCATCATCTTCGTTATATCACTGTTTCATCTCTTAATCATCAAAAAGGGTATTGTAGCTCCATTCAGGGGCTTCCAAAATAGTCGTCACGATTCGAGTAAGACGACGAGAAAGTCGGATAGGATGGGTACGGGGGAGGGAGAGGTGGAGGAGCGTAGCTGTCAAGGGCTGCACGGGCATAGGGGTCGGGCGCATACCCGTCATAGTCGATTGGGCTGGGGTCGTACCTCGAGTATGGTGCCGGGCGTGAGAATGACCTTGCTCTCGACTTTGATCGGGATGAAGGAATATCGATCCGAGTTTCGCGGTCGTCATGATCGAGGTAGCTTGCATCGTCGCTGCCGATGCGGAGACCACCACCACCTCTCGAGATGATGTTGATCTCAGCACCGTCGTGACACTGCATTTCAGCACCGCCGACCTTGAGAACCGTGTTACCCTTGACCCTTATCGTGACATCCTCATCGTTGTTGCTAGTGTGCGTGGTCCTAGTGGTTGCCGTTCTATACTCGCTTTCGTCGTGGCTGCCAGAGCTTCGGGTTGACCGGCTACTGCCACCATTTCGGACCTTTCGTAAACTCTCGGTGGTTAGCGGCAACGAAGGCCCGCCCATGACGTCGTCCTGGTATCGGGTGGCTGCACGTACTTGATCTTCATAATTGCTTCCCGAAGACGTCGAAAGAAGTTCCCCGCCGCCGTAGTAGGAATTCCTCCGCAAAGATCTTCCGGCGATCTCGGTCGAATACTCCGGCTCATAGGCAAAATCGGTCGGACCAATGCTGGGTGCTCTTCCCCTAGGTCGGTATGGGATCCCGCCATAGTCGTAGGGTGCAAGGGGTGAAGAGTCGCTGAAGAATGGGATCTCATCTAGGTCTTGCTCTTCAAATCCAACCCTTCGCCGAGCTGGCGTGGTTGGAGGCGGCGCGAATGACATTGACTGGGGACGAGCAGACTGAGGCCTACGAGGAGGTGGCATCGATCTGTCCTCATCGTGGTGCTTGGAAAGCTTTCTGTTCGTTGATGGTCGTCTCACGAGTGATCTCTCCATCGGAGGATCTTCGTACTCGTACTCGAGCTGCCGGGGAGGCGGGCGGAAACTCAGGGCTGACTGTGGCCGGGGAAAACTTCCGAAGCGGGATTCAAGGGGCCGAAAGAATTCGGGAGGTGGTGGTGGTGGCATAGGCGGTCCCTGCATAATCACAGGGGAATGGGATGGTTGCGGGTAAGGCATAGGAGGTCCGGAATGACCTACAGGCGGAGGCGGAGGCCCCGAGGGAGGTGGTCCCCAGGAAGGAGGAGAAGGATATGAAGTGGGCATGTTCGGCCCAGGGGTTTGGCTGTGGTAATATCTGGCATTCGCCAGTGGCGGTTTGGATGAGTTGCCAAGGTAACTAGCAGGACGAGATTTCGCTCGTGGACGTGTAGTAGCTGCTGTGACTGTATCAGGTCCGACGCCAAAGTAAGCTCCCGATTCCGTGTCCCTCTTAACACGGACCGGCGCCGTCTCACCACGTTTGACTGCTGGGGGGCGTGAGGAGGGCATCATGTCCTTCTTGTTGGTGGTGGGAGAGAGTACTTTCCCGCGCTCGCGCTCTTTGGCTTTTTTGAGCGCTGCTTCTCTCTGAGGGTGAAGGGTTGAGTCGGAGTCAGTGTGGCCGTGGACGCCGGTGAGGGGTGAGGATTCGCTTCTCTTCTTTTTCCGGCCCGTATTTGGTCTTTCTTTACTTGGGCTTGATGCAGCAGTGGATTGTGCGTAACGAAGGGTGTTGTCGATGGGGTTTCCCGATTCGTCCTCGTCCTGGACGCAGGCAGGAGTTGGCCGACTCTTCCCGGACATTGCCAGTACGAGCCCCCGCTCGTCAAAGCTCTCTTGTTGCTACCCCAGAGAAGGGCGTATGTATCGGCGAAACAAGAGGCAGCGAAGCCTCGTGCTGGAAGGGCCCAGTATCGGGCGTGTCAATCGCAGGGCGACGGTGATGAGAGGTCAGGGACTTGCCGCTCCGAGCTCAGGCAGCGGTCACACTTCGAACGGCGAGGATGGAATGGTTAAAATATAATGAGCGATACCAGTGATAGTACGCTGGTAGCAGTGAGCGAATCGATCGACCTTGGAGTTGTGGTGTGAAATCGCGATAGTGGCGCAGATGGCCCGTCAGGCAGAAGATGGGATGGGGTGTCCTAAGGAAATAAAAAAAGGTGGAGGGATGGGACAGTGTCGAGTTTTATTCACTGCGGGGGAAAGTGCTGTGAGTGGAGGGATGGGCAAGCGGCAAGGAAAACCGCTGTCTCGCTTGGTCGAGCAAGGCTTTGGGGGCTCTTGGGACAAGTCTGGGGGAAACTGGGCGGGACGTTCACCACAGGAAGCCGAGACGGGACAGGGGGGGAGTCTGGTAATCCCCCAGACGGAAGAGAAGGAGGGGGTGCACACACACACACCACCCCAGGCAACTCCCGTCTTTTGATTATCGATAGCTAGACAATAGCAAACACCTTGCGGACGGGAAACGACTAGGTTACAGGTCGACACCACCTGTTTTCCGTTGCAGCCAAAATCACCGTCTTGCTTTCTGTTGTTTTCTCTGTCACTGTTGTCGCCCATGGGGTTTGTTCGTGAGGCTGCGCAAAAGGTTCGACGAATATCAAATGTCAAGACGGGCCTGCGGCTCCAAACTGGGACCTTCTTGGTCGTGGGGGGAGGGGCGAAGCCCAAAGAGGCTGGCTCCTGGAAGTGGATCTTTGGATCAAGTGTCACTTCATGAACACCAACCCTGCTTACGGTCTTGTTGTTCTCTGTCTGTTGTTTAGAATTTCTAGAGATCTGCCATGAGGGAAGAGCGTGTTTCATCAACATCCAGAATATTCCCCGATTACGAGCAGATGAGACGGGACACAGACGGAACACCGGAGGTCCTGGATAGGCGCAACCCCAGTTGAATGAATTCTGCCGGATTGCTGCCGCACCTCACACACGTTTTTGAAGTGGATATCTCTCCGGGCTCATCCAGATTACTGAGCTAGAGAGAGAATTAAACGTTGGGCTGTGGGGAGTCAACTGTTAGCATGTCTGCAAGTCGCTTGCACGTAGGGTGACTTGGGAGACTGTGGGTGGTTGATGCTGCTGTGCCAGTGTGTAAGGCCTCAATTGAGTGGGTTTTTTGAGTGGAGCACTACGCCTGAAGTGGCAGACGGGCAAAGTGCTTGCAGGTAAAAAGAGGAAATGCTGAGCGCTGGCTGCCGGGGTTGGGACACTTTGAGAAAAAAATGAGGGTCGCTGGCCAGTTGCCTTCCCGTGCTTCCCCTTCGTTTCGCGCTTTTCATGCCCGACACTGCTCCTTGGGTATCAATTGCGAAGCACGACCGAATCGCACATGCTCAAATACTGGTTTCGCAATCAACGAGGGTACCTAATCGGTAAAAAAAAAAAAAAAAAAAAATTATCTTTGCACAATCGCGACACCAGCTGTGACATCGAGAACTCCGTATGCGGCTGCCGTCCTCAACCCAGGCCGAAGTGCATTGAAGGCTCGAGAAGAGCAGCGAAGAAAACGATCAGTCAAGCCGCGGACCATCGAATGATGCTGCACCTGCAGAAATGAGAAGCCAGGGAAGGCAACAGTCCCCGTTCTCCTCCACCCAGCCAGGCCAAAGACGCCAACAGACACCACTCCCGTCTCATTGGAAGCCAGAGGTATGGAATGCAGGCTTCTGCAGGTCTTTGCCCGCCTGACGCCAATCATAGGGCAGCATTGCGAAGGAGTGCCGTTTCCTCGTTTGTCTTCCCACTCTGCCGCATTAATACCGTCGGATGGCAGAGTCATCGGCCTCTCATTTTTGTGAATGATGTCGCCGGACTTATTTTAGGCCAAGTCGTCGTTGTGATATCGATGTCGCAATCAACGGCATAATTCTGCTACCGCAAAGCCGCACCCGCTACGGAGAACATTCCACATCTCCCATGATCATCACCGATCCTGGGTGACACAGGGTTGCCAGTGGTGCCAACGCCAATGTAAATTTCCATGTCGCTGTCCGTCCGACTTTTTTTTTTTTTTTTCAGCAGATCGTTTCCCCAGCGACCCTACACTCTGGGAGCATCCAGAAGGAGATCGGCTCATGCGCCATTACTTTTGCATTGCGCGCGGGTGCATCGAATGTCCCGATTGCTTATGAACCATCCTTCGCGTGTTCGTGTCGCAGGTTGTTTTCGAATCCTCTTCTCCTCATGATCCCATTGGCTTCGAGTCGCGTCGAGACGAGCACCAGGCGCCAATGATTTCCTTTGTTATACCCTCCAACCCAAGCTTTAAAACACACTGGTGGGTTTCTCCACAGAACTCTTTTACCCACGACGAAGCAGATGACAGCCACAACCGTATTTGCTTAGTTTGATTGGCTGGATTCTTGTAACAATGACCACTCATCGTCGCAATTGCGCGAGAAGCTGCATCTTGTGCTGTATCTCCATACCGAGTGATTCGATCAAATTCCCCATTGCCGTGTGCTCTTTGCATCTCGCAGCACTCTGATTCCAGAGGCTTCTCGCCAACCTTTTCCCCACGAAATGGGAGGTTCTGAGGTGAGTCAATTAAACTAGTTGAACAGGGTACCATTCTGGGGAACATGAACTATTCCGAACGAGGATTGGCCTTTGATACTCCGCATTCAATGCATTGACTGCGGCATGCAAGCAGGGGGGTCCTTCAAGTAACAAGATGCTCGTGTGGACTCATGGCTAGAATCGTCGAATGCTGCACGAAACTCTCTGACGCAGACCTTCGCATTGGATCCCGTAATGGCCAATGCATCTGCCGGGATGGTGACGTGAGTTTACGAACCTGGTCGCTGGTGGAAGCTAGCGAAACGAAGGGCCAATTTGTCGAGTCAACCGGTCTGTGACGGTGATGCCGGGGATCATCGGGAGCCGGGACCGTAAGAGGACCGAAAGAGTAAGATAATTCGGCCGTGTATGGACCCGCCCATTAGAGTCCCAGTACACTTAGCTTGGTGGCGGCAAGCTCGCAAGATCGCTCTGCAGCACTAGCCCCCAACCACAGGGAGGAGCCATCTGTCTCACGGGATCGCTCTGAAGGTCATGCTCGTCCTCTCCCTGCATCTTCATTGGGACGAACCGATGTCGAGATTGAGTTCCCGAAGACAATTATTCTACACCGCCTTTTCGGCTGTGCTTGTTTCTAGAATCAACAATATAACCTGCGTCAAACTCAGCGCCACAGCACCTTAATTGAACAAACCCCATATCAGCCGGAGCCTCCAACGGATAAGATAAAGAACGAGAGGGGGGGGGTGATTGATCGGGAAAGTGTGACATCAATCTTCAATGAGCCTGGCCACAGAGAGATCGAACAGCCGTAGGACGAGTGAGACATCCATGCTGAGTGCCATAGGTCGCCCTTCTTTCCTTTCCTGCGTCCTCTTGTCTCAGTACTGGCTCTCGGCAATCCTCTGCGTCATCGAGAACAATGCATCTCCTACTCCGAATGCAGATCCCTCAGTCCTGGTCACTCTGGGTCCCCCAGATATTCCGCATGGTAGTTTTGTGTAAGATGCCGCAGTGCTAGAGCAGGCAGTCATGTAGTACCGGCCATATTGTTCGCTAAAGCGGAGTCCTCGGGTCTAGGCGTGTCCGATCGGTATCTCAATGTCTGCCACGACAGCTCTGTGGTCCGATAGGTATACCAAATCATCAAACCGATTTGAGAGAATGCCAAAGGTCTTGAAGGCCAGCTCTCGAGTGTCCTGAACAAAAAGGAAGTCAATTGTTCGGGCCTTCTCGTCTGGTTCTCCAAATGACGTATAGGTGATGTCCGGGTTCCCATACTGCCACTCTTTCGGTACAAGCTTAGATATGTCTGTCATGGGGAGATCTGATGATGTTAGCACCTTGTAGGCACGATCGCTTGGCGTACTGTTGAAGTCTCCGCCAAGGAATAAGTGAGTCCGGAGTCCTGGGATAGTTGATTTTGTCCAGGTCCGGGATATCTCCAGCAGCAGGCGAGCACTCTCTTCCCGTGCGACCTTGCCTCGATGGTCAAAATGGGTGCTCATGATAACGACGGATGCCCCAGTACTCTTATGGCGGAAGGATCCAACAGTAACGATCCTGTTCAAGGCAGCATCCCACCCCTTGGACGGGATCTCAGGGGTCTTGGATAGCCATAACGTCTTGTGACGCTCACAGACCCATTGATCCACTCGGAAGAATATGGGCGAGAACTCTCCGGCCTGCTTTCCGTCATTACGACCGTCGCCAATATGGCTCCAGGTAGGCCCCAAACGAGTTTGTATGTCGATGAGCTGAGAGTGTAGCACTTCCTGGAGGCATACAAATGGCGAGTCAAGGCCAGAAGTAATGAACCTCAGCTGTGCACAAAGCTTCGGAGAGCGAACCGACCACGGCTCTTCACCTGGACCGGGATTCTTGGTAGCGTAACGGACGTTCAGGGTGATGAGCCGGATTGGAAGGCGGGATGAAGAAACTGGGAATGGTGTGGTCGAAGACATGATTGCTGCCTGCGCTTGATGTAGTGCTTTGTCTCGGTCC
This sequence comes from Cladorrhinum sp. PSN259, assembly GCA_033725935.1. Taxonomy (NCBI): domain Eukaryota; kingdom Fungi; phylum Ascomycota; class Sordariomycetes; order Sordariales; family Podosporaceae; genus Cladorrhinum; species Cladorrhinum sp. PSN259. Next base: position 30,357 of record MU867088.1, on the reverse strand, counting down.
CGTTGACAGCAACTGCAATAGGAAGGCGTGTCGAAAGAGGTGTGGTTGTGTCGACAATCCTAAGAACCGAGACGCTTGAATTCCCACTGAGGAGCTCAATCATGAGGTTGCCAAGTGAAGAAGATGTGATTAGAGGTTGGATGAAGTTGAAGACGCGTCACAGGAAAGAAAAGAAGTTGCTGCTGGTAATTTGGACGCGCCCAGGCAGACACTGGCCGAGAACTGTCTGGCAGTGGCAGACGGCCTGGATATGAGTGGAGAAATGCTACAGAATAACCCCGCGCATGTGGTAAGCCTCAACATCTCTCTACTTTTGAGTATTATGGTCCGGAAAGCCAACCCGTTTTCTTACCGTATATCAGATTGATTAGAGAAAAACATCTTGGCACTATGTAGATAACTTTCATCTGATCTATCAGTCCGCTCCAATCTTTTCTCTGGTCATGCTGTTGTTGCAGGTGTATCCAATTCGAGAAATCGAATTTTATGTAACACTTAGTCGCATTTAGCGCAATAAGTGACACTTTCCGCTTTCAGTCATTCGATCGGGGCATGCGGGGCAATCAGTGCTCAGGCTGCCAACTGAGAAACTGAACTCTATTCCGTAAAACACACAAACCCCATCATCTGACTTTGATTGGTTTGACAAAAAAAAATATTTTATAGTGTAGGTCAAACATTCCGTATTCAGAATTTAATCCCTCAAGTTTGTGTCACTATTCACAGTCCAAATACGGCGGCGGACTTCGATCGCGTCCCACAGGTGTGAGCAGATTAAGCAAGCAACCCAGCCGCGAAATAATTGGCACTTTCAAAAGGAACACTGTCAATACTAACTCCATCTAATAAGATTCTAATCTCATTTTTGTCGCATTAGAACTCTGGGAGCATTCGTTCTGCCTGTATCTGGTTTTAAAATGATATAAAAACTTGCTGAGGAAACACAGGTATTAATGGATATTTCGAGCTAACGATCGGTTACGGGGGGTGTAAGTGGTGACAAAGTTGATCTTGCATTGCCGATTATTCCGTGGCCAGGGTGGGTAAGCAAGGCCAGATGAGGCTCATATGCAGAACGAATAACAAGGTTACTTGCAGGGCGCGAACCACAGATGATGATGCCCAAGATGCAACATGGGTTATCACGGTTGAACCTGGATTCCTGGGCCGCTTTCCAAAAGCTGCAGGCAAGGAGGGCGGAGGACGGACGGGAGAGCTGTTCCCGTCTGCAGCTCTGCCTTATGGACAAATGCAAGGTATGAGTGGTTTCCCGTTTCTTTTTCGACCCTCCCGCGAGGACGGAATTCCAAGGTCATCAAGAAACAGAATGATACAGGATGGATGACTCGTCTGAGAAAAAACCTGGAAGAACATGGTAAACTATCGATCCTTTATCTTCCATTGGAATCTTTTGGGTTGTGAGTAACCCATTTGGAAAAAGGCTGGTGTGGGCAAAGATGGCGTTTTGGAAAGATCATCTGCCCCCCGCCTCCCCCCCCCCCCCCCCGGGTATGAACATGGATGGCTCGGCCGTGAATCTATGCAAGGTACATACATACGCACTTCGATCATTCTCTGGACAACACCACATGGCTTTTCGATCACACAGGCAGATAAGGTGTGTGCAAGTGATCGCGGTTACAAGAAATAAAACCCTGATCTTCAATCTGTAAACCAGATAGGATATTCCGAGGATCATCACTTGATGATGACGGGAGATCTGAAAATACCACCACACACACACACACATGCCCTGCCCCTCACTCGGACTGCTCGGCATCGTTTATGCCTCTATCCGTTGCGGGTGTGGCAGTCCACGACTAGTCAGATATCAAAAAACTTGATGGTTCCCTCTTTAGGTCACCTTAGCCGACTTGAGGCCTCGTCACGCGTGGGACATTTTAGTTCCTTCCTACAAGATCCATCGATCGTAGGAACGTTTCCTGCGATCCCGCTACTTAATTTCAGCTTCTTGCAGGTGGTCACAGAATCGGTCAAATTTGTCTTTTGTTCCCGGTTTTTTTTCTTTCTAGTCGAAAAGTTTCAAGGACCATAAAACACATGTGATGGTCAAATGTCTTGGATTTGGAGTCAAGGACCTTGGAAAAAACACATCTCGAGAGGGGAATACCGGGTAGGGAGGCGCAGCTGGACACGGCTTGGCCCACTCACACGACAGGATTGGGAAAGGTTGTCGAAGGTGTGTGTGTGTGCGTGTGTGCGTGCGTGCGCGCAAGGCGCCATGTAATTGCCCGCAAGCCATCAGCAAAACACAAAACAAAAAAACAAAACAAAAATGATGGATCACTCTTCACTAGGCAGGGAACCTCGTAAGGTGGGCTGGTGACTACTTGTTGCGTTACGAACGGTCCGCGGTGACCGAATATGGACATGGAGCCAGTCATCCAGCAGGCGCAAAAAGATGGTGTGAATCACGCATGTATATCTTGAGCGGGATTGCCGCCTCCTTTCTCAGCCTGCCACTTGCACTTACTTTTCCTCTCTAGTTCCCTCATTGCGTTTCCGGGGATGCATGCTTGTGCATTAGTAGTGCATTTTTAAAAACCCTCGTTTTCTGAAAGGATATCCCCCATTTGAGCCGGCCAGACCGGCAAACTCCTCAAGCCTTTTCGTTCACAACTCGGTGGGACGGATAGGCTGGTTGGTGTTTTCGTTGTTAAGACCCCGTCCAGATAATACGCAGTCAACACCCTTGTTTGACACTTGACACACATCACAAGATCAAGATGCCCTCCCCAAAGAGATCAACTCCCACAGGTGGCAACCTCCCATTCCGGTCACGGTTTGGACCAACCATGCCTCACCACAACGACGCCGACATCGAAATCTTTGACCTCACAATGGAGGACTCCGGGTCAGACCCCTTAACCTACTTCCTAACACCCAACAACAATATCGAGTCCGTCGACTCCCTGATGATGATGGAAATGGACTTTGATATGGACTTTGACGCCGGCATTGAGTCCAGCAAAAACCCTTCTCAGATAGTGAGAAACGTCAGTCCCTCAAACTTGGAAGGATTCAGTCGTCCTCCCGGTTCTCCTCCTCTGCCACATCATACTTCCCTGCGTCCTCCTACCCCGCCCAGATCCCCTGCTACTCCCGATCTCGAGTTCGATAATTATCCATCCATTTTTGGCACGCCTGATGACGAACTTGATGATCACTTTTTGAGAGCAGCGGCAGCTAGGACGCCGTTCGGGATGCCTCCCTTGACACTTAGGGATTTCGCTTCGTCCCCGCCGAAGGGGTCGTCGTCGTCTTTTCGAGGCCGTTCCCTATCCACGACCGGCAGCGGTTACAACAAGGCAAGCAAAAGACGCTCAGCCGGTGCTGCTCGGCTTTCGCCCCACGCATGGAGGGAACCTAGCCCTGACGTGTGGTCAATCGAGGAGAGACCGGAGCAAGAAAAGATTGAGGAGGAGGAGTATGATAGCGAGGTTGCCAGCAGCATGATGTCGGATAGTATGATCACTGAAAGTGGGGAGACGGCTTCTCTGGTTATGAGGGCGACGGCGAGGGCCGTAGATATTCCGGTCAAGGCTGTTGCAAAGTCATTTGATGGTTCCAAGAAGAGGAAGGAGGGGAAGAAGGAGAAGAGGGTGAGGTTCGTGTTGCCTGGTGTTATGGATATGCATTAACCTGGGTATTTTTTTTTTTAAATATGGGCTGGAATTGGGAAGGAGGGTATACCACTTGCCGGATATTTTCTTTTTTTTTCCCCAGGTTTTCGGTTTTTGGCTTCTTTTTGGATACCTTTTGTTTTTCCGCTTACACATACTTGGGTTGTGGGGTGGTTTCTTGCATATTTGTTGGCGCTTTTGTCCTTGTATAGTATTTTTGTCGTGTATTGATATTGGTGGCTTTGGATTGTCGTCTAGGTGATTTCTTGGAGGTGATAAGGGAAATGGAAATGGAAATGGGATACACGTCCATGGATATCTGGGTCACCTGGCTTGGTGTTTTTTTCTGCATTTGGTTGGTTCGGTTGGCTTTTCTTTTTTTCTTTTGGGTTGGTGACTTTGGTTTCATCATTACAAGTAGAATATCTCAGCAATGAGCAGCATGTCTTTTTTTTCCTCTTCACAAAGCTCCCAAGTCATGATGAGGTGATTGACCCATGGTGGGAACTTGGAAACGAGGCGGTTTTGGATGGTGGTGTAACATTGCTTTCGGCAGTTGCGCCTATCTTGATTAGGCCCGGTTCTTGCGTGTTGAATACTTGCTTCGAGGCACCATCAAGCTTGAACGGGATCTATAATCCGTGTCATATCGGGTTGCATGATGTGCCTTGATTCCGCTGGAAGTAAGTCTATCGACGGCCAGCAATCAAATCGTCCTTGTTCTGAATGGACGAGTATTTATCAGGATGATAATCCTCAAGGAATATCGAGGCTCATCTGTATTGCCATTTATAGATCCAGATCGCAGCCCCATGCTCACGGTTAACCCCGCATACACCGCTCTCCCCTGGCTTCTCTTCCTGGTCCTGGTCCCGATCCCGATAACCCTGGAAACACCCCGCCATGGTGTTGCGGTTGCGCTGATGATGTCAGGCCACGTTGGCTAGCTTCTTGTCATATTGAAGCTTGAGCTCAGATATCAGAAGAGGTTTAACAGAAATAATTTATAAATGCCGCCTTTTCAGGGTTGACTGCCAACGCTTATGGCTCGCAAGTGTAGATAGTTTTTCCTCGGGTGACGGTTTCAGGTGCCGCCCACCATGTCTGCAAGATCCCTCACCACTGGCAGCCGCACCACAGGAGGTGGCAGACATGCATAGGAATTCAAGGTCGCATGCATATATCGGTTGAAGATTTGAGAAAAGATGCGCCAATGCGCACTCCCCAAAAGCTTCCGGTTTGCTAAGCTGCGCAGCTGACAGTCCGCACCGTTCCAAGTCACTGGTTGGACACGGGAAAGAAAAGGGAGCTGTCGGCTGGGTGCTGCTTAGTCCCAGAACATGTCTCCACCGGGCTGCAAGTCTCAAGTGTCATTGGACCATCCCATCTCGGCCGGGCTTCCCTGCTGAAAAGGTCAAGAAGCTTTCTCGACCAAGGAACCTTGGAAGGGAGCTGTTGCAAAAGCCGGCTCCTGCAAGGGTGTGGCCACTGGCCAGGAGGAGCAAAAGGTGGAGCGAGGTCACTTTGCAGCTTGTGTTTACCCCAATTGTCTGAGGCCATTGTTTATCGTCATTGGGCGGGCGCAGCAGTGAGGAAGGAATCGGTTTGTTCTCTCCTCTCTCTCTTCCAATTCCTCCAACAACACAACTTCTCAAAATTAAGGGTTCATCGGCACGCGCTGCGGATACCTGCTTGCTCGGTTGCTGGCGCTGTTGCCCAGTACCGTGCAGCAGCCTTCAGGTTCTCGTCTGCAGTGGTCCGAGAAACCCGCTTCAAACAGTGCATCTTCTTTCCACTGCTTTCTGCGCGCTCTCTTTCAGAACATTAGACAGGTTGCGCAACGTCGACGATCATCTGCACTCACTCCTTTTTTGACCTTGCTGGCAATTTATGGTCTGCTTCAATTTGCCCGAGTCCCGGATTCGCGGAATCGTCACAACTCGATCGATCTACGCCGGACTGAATTGCAGATCACCAGGATGCGCGGCTCACCTGGGTGAGGGTAATGTAGGTGTACCGTTCCCGTAGCTTGTTTTGTTTGTTGACTTCCCCCCCTCTTTCACCGGCTTGAACGTCAATCCCTGCACCGAACCTGTCGATGCATGTACCGCCCGATTGGTAGTGGGCTGCTCCGCTTCAGCTCCCGGCGGGTGGATGCTTTTTTCTCATGTCAACAAGAAAAAGCTCCAGACTTCACACGTCATGTCACACACGTCACAGGGTCTAGGGAATGTGAATTGCCAGCAAGCTAACACGGGGGATGCTATAGCACCATGTCACCGCCGGCAAAAGAAGACGATGCTCCCGCTTCCAAACCGACGACACCAAAGGACGGCACCGCGAAAAGCAATGGAGCAAAGACGCCAAAGAGCGCGGGCTCAGCCGGGACCGGCTCTGGCACCCCCGGTACGGGCGCGCCTCCGAAAAAGAAGGTCGAGCCGCCACCGTCGCTCCTCACAGACTTCCTCCTCGGTCGACCGTCTCCGGCGCGTGTGGCAGCACAGAGGGAAGCCTTGAAACAGCGGAGGAAGAGCATGGCTGCAGATGCGGATCATGTTAGGGAAGAGTTACGCAAGGAGATGCGCGAAGCCGCTGTCCGAAGACTTCAGCAACCCAATGGCGTAACGAACAGGGTAAAAGCATGGCAAAAGAACAGCGCAACTGCCATGAAGGCTGAAGGCGGTGGGCCACCACGCGCAGAGAGTGTAGCAACTGCGCCAACCGAATTCGCAGCCCAAGTCGTCGCCGAGAGCGTGACGGAGGAGGACCGAGTGCGCATCAAGTTACGGCAAAGGTCAAAGAAAAGGAAATCCAAGGCAAACAAGGGCAAGAAGAGCGAGGGTGCCGACGACGACGAGGATGAAGACGGGGATGGGGATGGGGAAGAAACGGAAAAGGAAAATGCTGGTCCCAAGCGCCCTCCAGAACCAGTCAGGGAAGCACCCAAGAAGAGAATTGTTAGCGACGATAATTGGATGAAGCGTGCGAAAGGAAAGGGACCAGCTGTTTTACAAAAGCCAAAGCCTGAAGCGGGTCCTACCCCTATACCAAAAGACTTTCTTCAGAAAACAGCACAGAACCCGACGGTGCAAAACAAGATCAAAGAATGGGCTAAAAGGGTGGAACCACCAGATCCCGAGCAGCTTGTGCCGCCAAAGATTCATCTATACCGTCATCCAAAGACTGGAGAAAAGATCATGGTTGAAGAAGACGCCCCTAGTGTGGTAACGTCAGATCCCGGATTCAGACACAGTCGAGCCAAGTCAGCACCCAATCTGGATGATATTCGTGTCAAGCCCCTTAACCCGCAAAAGTCTGGGCACAGCAAAAAGTCAGACTACGACACCGACGACGGGATCAGAGTGAGACCGATGCAGCCGAAAAAGCCCGACTACAACACCGACGATGACGGCATTCGAGTGTACCCATTACGGAAAAAAGAGCCGGCTGATGATGGGATTCGGGTAAAAGCTACAGAAAGCGAGGCCACAAAGAGCAGCTTGCCAGATGATGGAATCAGAGTACGGCCAACCGAGAGCGAAGTTACTGACAGCACTTTGCCTGATGATGGAATCCGAGTGCGGCCGACTGAGAGCTGGGTACGGCCACCTGAGAGCTGGGTGCAGCCACCTAAGAGCGACGTAACGGGAAGCAGTTTACCTGATGACGGAATTCGGGTCAGGCCCCTTAAGACCACTCCGCTGCCAGATGACGGCATTAGAGTCCGTCCAATCCAACCCGATCCGGTTGAAGAGACTGCCGGCCACTCACGTAGCCACTCTCGAAGTCACTCTCGAAGGTCACGGCATGAATCAGGAGGGAGGATATCTAGAGGTCACAGTACGCGGAGAGAGCGGTCTCCAGAGAATGTAATCGAGGTCATTGAAGACGAGGAAAGTGTGCTTCAGCCTCAACCCCGGCAGAAACCGAAAAGGAGGGCAACTGGTCGACGGCCGCATAGGAAAAGCCGGAGTGCCAGCCCTGTAATTCGTGCTTCGAGACCGGAGGATTACCTTGACGACCCGGAGCCTGTATATCCCGAAGACCGACATGATGACTCCGGTGACGAGTCTGACCGGGTGCCGCCTACAGTCCTAGGCAACAAATCACTGGCTGATATCCCAGTTGGATACTCGGCATTCAGTGTGCTGGATCTTCCACTAGGTGCCGACGCACGCAACAGCGTCCCGAAGAAGCCCAAGGCCCAGAGAAATCCCAGCTTCAAGGCGATGCCAAAGGTCCTAAAGAAGGTTGTGACAGGCGCTCGGGAGATTATCCAGGACATGTCCGAACCTCCTCCGAGGACAACTGCAGCCAACCAACCTCAAAGCATCGAATCCTGGCTCAATAAGACGGTCGATCCTTTTGTGGAAACAGTCGAAAAGCCTGAGAGCAGCGAGAAGACTAAAGAGCCAGAAAAACCGGCTCATCCGGTTCCGAAGCCAGCAGCAAAGACTGAGGATCGGCCAATACCAGAGAAGAAGCAAAAGGCGGCAACTCCTCCTCCTCCTCCTCCTCCGGCCACTCGGAAGACCGAGAGAAAAGAAAGAGAGGACTCGTCAAGCTCTTCTTCAGAAGACAGCGATGCGACAGCCAAAAAGTCGAAAACTCCTCCCGCACGTGTCCCTTCGGGGCTGGTGAGGAGACGCGCTACCAGGGGCGCTTCTTCACCTGTCAAGACGGCGGGGAAGAAACCACTCCGAGAGATATTGAAGGACGCCTTCCGTGGCGAGTCAACCAATTACAAGATGCCGCCGACAGTGTATCCCAGTTGCGAGGCTTCCGAAATATATGACGACGAGTCCTATTACGATGACGACGGTTACGAGTCGGAGCGTCGTCCCGAGCGTCGTCGCAGATCCCGTTCGCCTAGTAACTCATACTATTCGTCGACCTACGATTCGACTCTGTCGTCGGATATCTCCAGCCATGGCCCACAGCGGAGAAAGCCGCCCACAAAGGGCATTCATGAGCTGTCAACGATTGTCTCAGAGGAGGCCAGTGCCTTGGACAGGTCCGAGACCATGTCCACAATTTCTCAGACAACCTTGACTCAGGCGGCACCAATTTCAAGACAGCAGAGCCAAAAGTCCGGGCTCAAGCGCCGTCTAACAAAGCATTCTGATCTTGTGTCCGTTCTCTCATTGCCCGATGACAACAAGCTTGTACCACCCAGTCGGTCGAGGAGCATCAAGTCCTCCAACAGCATACACCGAAGGCCAAGCAAGGTAGACAAGAACAGAATAGACGAGCTCCTGGACGAGTTCGCCGATGATGAACACTTTTACAAGAGGGAACTGAAGACCCTTGTTGACGGCGTCATTCCGGTGTTACTGACGCACCTGGCTGGCGGCGGAGACAATATCGCTCATCTCTTAAACAGAGGGGGAGCCGGTGATCGTGATGTCAAGTCTGATCTTGTCACAAAGTCCGTGATCAACATGGGTGTCGCACTTGAGAAGATGAAGAATTACCATAAGCAGGTGCCGCTCGATAATATATATGACCTGCTGAGCTGGCTTCAACAAGTATCGCCCATATATGACAACTATCTCGACGTCTGGCGGCTCGGCTTCCAAGGTCTTATTATCAACCTAGCGCCCAAGTATAGTCAGCTCGATGATAACGACTCTCTCTTGAATGCCCTACCTCTAAATGAGGACGGTGATGTTATTGGTGAGAACGGCGAGCGCGTGGATGTTGCATTCCTGTTGAAACGGCCCCTGATCCGAGTGAAGTGGATGACCAAGTTTCTCAGGGTGAGTAGACAGTCTTTATTCTTTCCATCGATTTTTTGCTTGGGCTGACAAAAATTCTAAAGGCCGCCGCCATTGCTATCAAAACATCCGAGACCCAGCATTTGCTCTCAGTATTCGAAGGACTCCAGGAGAAGTCTCGAACGCGGCACAGGGAAGAGAATGCTCGGATGACGGATGAGGATGCAAACAATACAGATACCACAAGAGCTCGTGATCTGAGGACGTTGCTGCCGCTCGAGGGTATCTGCATCGACCGTACACGACAAGTCGCTTCTCTGGATGTCTTTGCTCTTGATCTGAATCACTCCAACGGCCAGAGGCTTGAGTGCCAGATCGAGATTATCCATCGGGATATTCCTGGTGCCCCGGCCCACCTAGGGGACATCCTCGTCCGCGAAGTTGGCAACAACGCCCGATCATGGCTTTTGTTTCCTCCCGTACCAATGCCATATATCTCGGCGCGAAGAAGTGACAGCGACCAAGCCATGGTGGTCATGATCCGCGGCACACACAACGGAATAGAGTGGTATGAACTCCTTAACATGTCCACCGCCAATAAGGAACAAATCGACTTTTGGCTGGAAGTACTGGGCAGTAACCCTGTCCCACCAATGACTCGAAGGCGCCCAACAAGCACAGTCATGCTTGTAGGATCCTCCTCTAAACCAGACAGCCATGAGATTCCGGTGGGCGAGCGCAAGCCGAGTTCAGATTCATCAGACAGCGAGAGACCTCGCTCGCCATCTAGATATCGCCCACGATCTAGCCAGGGGTCTCCTTCACCGGTTTCAGCACAGAACGTATCACCGGATAGACTGCCGAATCGCTCGAGCTTTCCACAGTACCACGGATTGGAGGATCGAACCAACAACAGAGCGCCTCCCAACTCAACCCCCTTCCGGGAAGATGGCGCACCTCCGCCGCCAATTCATCGCACTCTCAGTCAGAGTTCGAATAAGCTCGCTCCTCCGGTGGACCTCAAGGCTCCCCCCATCAAGCGCAGGGGCTCCTCTCCTCTCAAGCATGAATATCACCCATCTGATGTCTCTTCCGATGACACCGGCTCCATGAGCGAAGATTCAGAGTCATCAGAGCCATCCAGTGACGACTTGGATGAAAATGAGGTTCCCGACACCATCCCAGGCTACAGTCTTAGAAAGCCTGCAATGATGACGGCTGAGTCGGTTGTGTCGGATACTAGTATTACTCCCTCCCACTCGGCATCTCAAGTTGGCCGTGCTACCCACGACGGCCAAAGACAACCAGAGCGACCAACTCAGAAATTTGTCGCTAAAGTTTCTTACTGGTCCTCCAAGAAGGGACAATGGAAAGACCTGGTAGGCGCCAACTCCACATCTATTTGGGTGCACCCCGGCTGCATGGAGGTGCACCAGCTCAATGAACACCACACTATCCACCAGGCATACCCGCTGCAGTCCTCGGGTACCTCGGAGGTGGACAATGCAACCAAGGATGCGGGCAGCATCTTGCCTCTTGTGGGACTAGTATTGACTCCAGTGGTGATGATCCGCCGTAGCACGGCTTTAGATCTTGAAGTGCGTACCCTTGCATCTCCAGAGTCAAGGATCAAGACGGACAGCGGCATGTTCCGGTTCCGCACGGCTACGCAGGAAGATGGTCAGGCGCTCTACGAGGCTGTGCACCTCAGTCGGCTGAATAATGCCAGGTACATTCAGCTCGCTGAGGAGGCGCGGTTCAAGTCGTTTGGTCAGACACCGACAGAAGGAGGAGAGGGCAGTGCAGACGGCAGCTCGAGCCGTCGGCGCGGTTGGGGACTGGGCTTGGGCCGCAAAAACAGTTACCGCGCTTCGACGCGGGCGCCGCCTAGTGTTTCCCAGGGTAGCATGTCTACTACTGTCTCGGCGGGCAGTTTCCTGAGGAGATTGATGGGCGGGCTTAATAACTCGTTCAATATTGAGGAGTCTACGGTTGATAAGCGGTCTTCTCGGATGGGTGGTGGAACTACTGGGTACAGTCTTCACACTACCAGCGCTGATTCGAGTGGCGAAGGAGGAGGAAACACGCCGCCGCGAAGCGTTTCGCTTTCGGGATCGGGAAGTCGATGGACAAATGGCTTGTCGAAGCCGTTCTCGCCTGATCAGCCGTTGGAGATCAGATGCCATCTGAATGTTCAGAATAACAGGTGGTTGGATAAGGGGGATTGCATTCTACATATTACAAGGCCGCCGCCTGGTGTGAAGCAGGAGCTGCAGTTGTATCACGGGTTGGAGAAGAGGGTTATTGTTACGAAGCAGACCAAGAGCAAGAAGAATGCTGAGGGAGAAGAGGAGAATAAGCCGGTTATCTTGTTGGATGCCGTTTTGGGGTCAAAATGTTTCAGCATGCTGGGAAGGAAGGGTGTGATGTGTTCTGTGTGGGAACAGCTGAGGGATGAGGATGGGAACGTCGGGGTCGCGCCGGCTAATGGGGCGCTGAGCGGAAAGGTGACAAAGTGGTGCTTTCAGTGCAAGAATTTCCAGCAGGCTGAGTGGATCATGAAGATGGTTACTGCTGAGGTTGAGGGGCTGGTGATGTGAAGGAAAGGAATATACGGAAGGGGGGATGCCAGATGTCTGGTGTAAGTGATATATAATACAACTGACCTTGGAAGGGTCTTCTGGAGGGCTATGGGACGGGTATGGATGGGATGGATACATCGTCATTCACGGGTGGGATAAAGGGCATTCATTTTGCGGTGGGCATTTTAGGAGCGAGCGGTATGGCGTTTGCAACCTTTCTCTCCTTTGTGGTCCTTTTTTTTTGGGCATGAAGGGCTTTCGTTTCGGATTATTATACCCCCATTTATTAGGATATTGTATTTGCATTATAATAATAGATTCTGCTATTGGCTGATGAATAGAGAGAATTGATGATTTACGTATTCTCAGTGTCCCACTCGGTGAATGGGAACTTGGGAGGGCAATACAGGTCACAGGTGAGGTGTGACGAAATAATGTGGGGCTACAAAATACACCTATTGTTCCAATCAAGGTGGAGCCAGTCAATTGGACTGTACAGGGACGTGCGCAAGCAAACAAACGCGTTTTCGCGAAACTGGGAGCTGGAACTCCCGTCACTTCCCCTGTCGAGAGCTTGTCTGTCTTGTCTCCGGTGCTTTCCAACTTTCCGGATTGAACCATACTTTCTTCATCAAAAGTTTCGCGATCACTCTTTTTATTTTTTTGCGACCGAAAACAACAACAACAACAGTCCAAAAAGTAGCAATCATCATCTTTGATTGTCATTTACAAATCGAAACCAATTTTATTCGAACTCAAGCTCGGCGCATAATATTTCACTAAAAAAAATGGCCGACTACAACAGCATGAAGGTTCCCGAGCTCAAGAAGCTTCTCCAAGAGAGATCGCTCCCTGCGACCGGTAACAAGGCCGACTTGATTGCGCGTCTTCAGGAGGATGACAAGTCGAAGGCGGCGACGACGACGACTACTACTGAGGGTGGAAGCGCCGCTGATGAGACCAAGGCCGGTATGTTATTTTTCTACTCCTGCAAACCACCCTTTTGCGCAGACCGTCGGCAACATTTTACAATGCAAATGATGATGATGATGCGCGCGCGCGCGCAAATTGATTATGTTTTATCCCACGGGGCGCATGTGAACTGACCAAGAGAAACTTTTTTTTCTAGAAACCGCACCCCCCGCAGAGGACGAAATCGATTATGACGACGACGACATTCCTCCCCCTGCTTCTTCAGTCAAGGCGCAAGTTGCTGAGCCTGTCGCTGCTGATGCTGCTGCCGCTGCTGAAGAGGCTGCGCCTGCTACAGAGGAGGGGACAACTGAAGAGACTGCTGCTGCTGCTGCTGCCGCAACCGAGGAGAGTTCAGAGGAAAAGAAAGAAGAGGAGCCGGCCGCGCCCCTTTTCACCCAGAACTTGGCGCCCACGAACGCAAAGACGGAAGCAGAGAAGCGCGCGGCTCGCGCAGCAAGGTTCGGTATCACTGTAGACAAAGAATCGGAGCAGGCCAAGGTGGCGGAGCGCGCCGCGCGGTTCGGCGTGGCTAATGAACACGTGTCGGCGCTGGATAGCGCTCTGCCGGAACGGGGGCCTAGGAAGAGAGGGAGAGAGGGTGTTCCTGGTGCTGGTGAGAAGGGTGATGGTGACCGTGCACAACAGAAGCGGAAGGTTGAGGGTGGTGGTGCTGCTGCTGCTCAGCAGAAACAAGGCCAACAGCAGCAGGGGCAGAGGAACGGTGCTGGTGCTGGTGGGAGACATGGAAGGGGCAGGGGCAGGGGAGGACCGGGAGGACAGGGAGGACAGAGGAATGGACCTGGTGGTGGTGGACAGCAGAAGGGACAACAGCAGCAACAGGCGAAGCCTAAGGTTGCTGAGGACCCGACGGAGAAGGCAAGGAAGGAGGCCAGGGCTAAGCGGTTTGCTCAGCAGTCTTAAGATTGATTGTTTTTCTCGGTCTTGTAGCTTTGAAGGGGCGCAGGAAATGTTTTTTCTTTCCCCGGACGGTTATCTTCTTCGTTCTCTTGTTTTGGCTGTGATTAGGGATTTTGATAAGGAGGGCGGGAGGACTGTTGGCGCCGTATAGGTATCATGGTTCTCTCCGGCCGGCTGCATGAGATGTAGATTTCTTGCAGCGTGGCAAGAGCAAAATGGATAAGCTGATGTGGTTCGGGAAGGGGTAATATAGAAGGGAAAAAAAGAATAAAAAAGAGAACAGGAAATAGGGGGTCGGTGGTGAATAAGTTTTATCAGGATCAAGCTACGAGATGAGCAAAGTTTAGTTTTTTATTAGGTACCTGGTAATTTAGTCAAATAGGTAGCGGGAAAAGAATGAAAAATGGGAAAACGGGGCAAAAAGCTTTCTTCTTTGACTTTTATTTTTATTTTTTTATATATACTTTCATACTTTCTGCTTTTTTTACTTTCTACTTTTTTTTCTTTTTACTTTTTTGCACATAACATCACATCACACAACATCCATCACATTCTGAATTTTTTTATAGTTTATGATAACTTACCATAAAAAGCTGGGGAAAAAAAGTTTAAAAGTGACCAATACTTTTTGATTTACTTTATTCTTTTATAACATGTTACTCTTTTTTTTTTTCTCTCTCTTTCTCGAAAACTCTGATAAATAATTTTTTTTTTCCTAGAAAGGGGGAGAAAAAATGAAGACCTAAACTAAAACCTAGTTGTGGTTATTACCTAGATAATTAGTAACAGAAAAGGATGTTTTATTTCATGACTGTTGTAATATATATATACACTTCTCTACTTTCTCTCTGTGTGCCTGAGATCAAGATGAGTTGCTAGTAAAGTTTTGTGTTGTTGCCGTATGTATATTGAAGCTGTATATAGTCATAGTATATATGTTGTTGGTGCTGTGAAATATATTAGGTTTTATGTTTTGTATTAATTTAGGCAAATGGGCCCGGTTTCTGTTCATGAAACTATTTATTAAACTGGTTACTTGTGCTGTACGTACATACCTATATATATATATATATATATATATATTTATTTATTTTTAGAGAGAAAGAGAGTTTTCACCTTTCATTTGTTTTCAGATGGATTCTTTCAAACTGAAATTGCAAAGGTTTGAAGCTGTATGGTATGATGAAATCTACCACCTACCAGCTACCATATATCCACCTTGGGGTTTATATAATATCTGTCTCTGGTATACTCGAGGATGTGAGAGCTTACTCACTCTCAACTATCCCAGCCTCAGGAGTAAACCAACCAACCACCCACCCATCATGATGTTTCAACCAGTTGTCGATATCCCTACGTTCCCGATTGAGCATTGGTTCAAATTTTGATGGGGCTTTTTTTTATGACTGCCTATCTATATGTCTACGACCTGAGTAAGTTACATATATATATATATATTAATAGCGGTCTGTTATCCTTCTCTCTGATGCAGATTAATGGTGACATGAGAGCTTGACTTGCAGTAAGTGGTATGTCTGGGTGGTTGGACAGTAAATGGGTAGCTCTCTCGAAGTGTGTTAAGATTCAGGTCTTTTGTTGTATGTACAGGATGAATTATCGAGCTGGTTAATATGCCCCATCAGAGGCGTCATGAATGCCCGTCTGTGACGAAACACGGCATATTATGCAAACTAAATTTGACATGTCGCACGTTGTCAAAATTATAGAGTAGGTGATTAGACATCTCCAGCTAAGAAACCGGTGCCTTGTTTCTTCGATATCCTCATTCAATGGGGAGCTTGCATATATATCAGGAGCATAAAAGCAATCAATAACACGATCAGTTTTAGTTCGTTTCTCTCTCTCAGGCAAAAAAAAAGGCTTCTATTCCCACACTAGCAACTTCTTGTATAACTTGTGACATGGTGTTCAGCTTTATTTGCTCGGTCTACCTCGACCATGACTTTCATCGTGTTCAGCAAAGGAAACTGATGTATTCCCGAGAGTAAGCTAGCCGCCCGTCGGCTGGCATCTTGAAATCCTGTCAGCTTCCCCTCCTGCTTAATCAAGATCCGAAGATATCGCACTCCTCCCCGCACGATCACCTCCCCAATTGATTCCTTCCCGCCCATGTTTGTCATCTCATAACCCGCTTCGCCCGAAACCTTGATGTGCCCCCTCACTGCCGTGCCAGTCCTGCAAGACATACTTCAACACAAGTCATATAGAACCCCAAAACTCTGACTGGTCGGCTCGCATACTCGATACAGGGTTCAGGGAGCCGACTTGAAAGACATCTTCAAGATTACTTGTGCGTGTAACTACACGCATGTATATGACTCGAATGAAAGAAAGCGGGAAGTGGTATTAAGGGAAATGGAGAAAGTGGTGGTGCTGGAAAAAGGAGAGAGCAGAGGGTGAGGTGATGACGGTAAGGAAGATATGTCCTGATATGGTGACCACCTGCCCCCCCAAAAAGAAATATTTCTGGCAAAGCTGTAGATGGTGAACTAATGCTCACCCTATATCACATGTAAAAGTCTGACGCTGACAAAGGCCGGGAAGAAAGAAGGTTATGGTATCCCCGACCTTGTCAAGGCAACAGGTGACTAAACGACCAGTTCGAACGGCCACTCCATGACCCAGGAAGAGATTACAGGCTCAATATTGATGACAATGACGTCGTGTAATCATGACCGTGTGTATGGTAAGCCATCTCCCAAGCCGTCAGAACTGACCTCGGTCATGATCAAGAGGACGAGGATTCCCCTTTGAGTTATCCGTTCCCAGATAACTCCTGAGTCTGTTTCCCTCCCCACAACTGGATTACCGACCACCAGCAGGTAATGTAACCTCCCCACATTATCCCCGTATTCTCCTGACCAAAGACGGACGAGAACTGCTCATTGAAAAGCTGATAGGTCCGAGTCGAAGGCATGTCATATCACTTCGAGTGCCATCTCCCCTGAACTGAGCCTCGCGGCTACTGGCCGCCATTTCCCGCCGCCCGGATATTTGGGCTGGCTGGAAGTCTTTTATCACGGAGGCGTAGAAGCCTCGGGGACCACAGAGATAAAGAATCGTCTGAAGTTGAGAAAGAAGGTGGGGGAGTTGATCATAATGATCGGGGCATCATGTTTCTCAGCCTACAATCAGCCAAGCGGCGCAGTTTAACGGGAAAGCATTGGTTTAGAGAAAGGGACGGCACGGTGTCAGCCTACCCCGTGTAGGTAAGAGGCACGGCCGAATCGTTGACCAAAATGGGAAAAGAATAAAAAAAAAGTCTCAGTCAAGAGCTTCAGCCAGCCTCCATATCCCCGCAAACGACGCCGTTTTCTGCTAACCACTGTTGGACCGCTGGCTTTTATGGAGCCCTACAGGTGAGACATCACCAGACTGAATTCTGTCAAGGCTCGTCGGGAACCACAAGACGCCGCCAAGTCTTGAGGATGCGGAGAGACTTACAGAATAAGCGCAGCGCGGATAAGAGACTCGGAGAAATGGCGTACGCTGCCATCTTCAACTCCCTCTTGACAACTCATCAACGAAGTCCTTGGAAGATGAGTCTCAAGTGCTTGCTCAGCTGAGCTCGTGCAGATCCATCATCTGTGTGTGCCTTCTTTCATGCATACTCGCTGGTCAAGAGGCCTTCCGGAGAAAAACAAGGAGGGGAACGGTGAAACACGTGCCAGAGAGAAAACGTGACTGGACCAAACTTTCGGCCACAATAACTGTGTCTGGAAACGACCGAGAAGCACATGACTTTTAGAAAGCGGTCGGTTGGCTGTTGGATGCGCCATATCCAACTAGTCGGGTAAAACAGAGTTGTATTCAAGATAGCCAACGGGAATTCGGCCGATATCGATGTAGTGACATTTTTTAGGAAGAAGAAGCAAAGTGTTTCTCAGTGGTTGAAGTTGTGGTGATAGCTTCACACCATCTCCGAGGACTCCCAAAAGCAACATGAGATCCCTGCCAATGGTGTGTAAGTCATTCACCAATCAGAACACTGAAAACCCCTGTAAAGCTGGGATGCTCCCCTGGTGACGATGAGCTTGGCGGCAAGCCACAGACGACCAAAAGATGGGTGGAGATTTTGAGGATGATGCCATGTCTTGCGTAGTATACTCGTTGCAAACTTGCTCGCAGCATTTTACCATGCCCTCGCCAACGGCTCGATGATGATGATGCCGATAAAGTCAATTGCAAGAGACGGTGAGAGCCAACTCGATAACCTAGGAAGTGAGGGAGGCAGCCGCCACGTCACGATCCTCACCGTGATCCGGCTATCTGGGTCGGGGTTGGCGATGGAACCAGGGTGCAAGGGGCACGAGCTTGCTGTGGCGGAGTTGGAGTTGCAGATTGCCAGACTCTTGGTCAACTCAACGGATAGCCGGCCTCGGCAACACACAATCGCCACTCATAGGAGGTCCCAAATCATGTCTGTCCTGCAGAAGCTTCATGCACTCCAGCAAGTGTCTTGTGTGTCTTGCGTGTCTTGGTTGAATGCTGACACCGGCTTGACCGGTTGAGGTTAACCCAAGTCCCATCGGTCGACCGAGGGTTCCTGAATCTGCCTTGTTGATCCTTGGCAACGACGTGCCCTTTTGTTTAAGGCGACCGCCCTGCAACCTTCAGCTCCCAATACTTGCCAGCGTGTACGGAGGATCTCTTTTATTCAGGAGTCGCTATTTACGGCGCGGGTGCGGGCGTAGCGGTGAGTGATTCGGAGGAGTAAACCCGGAGGAGGGAATGAGGGACCGAAGAACAATATCGCACGCAACAGGAGACGATCAATCTGGAAGTTCCCCCACTTTCTGAGTGAGGGGTACAGGGCGTGTAGCATCATGACCTCTCACCATCCCGCAGATGGCTTTCGACCGGGCAAAGTGAGACATGCATACACCAGATCCTAGTGGCCAGTAATTCGTTTGTGTATCCAGTCCATCTCCGTCCAAAGTTCTGTCATGAGATTTCCAATTAACGAAAAAGTTTTCAAAGTCGGTGATTAGGTGTTCTGGGATCCTATGGCTATTGAATCAATAGATTGTCGGTCATAATATCAACGGATGAAAACTCTGTGGATCGCGTCCAAGGTCTTTTGGAGTCTAGGTGTCTGGTTGCGAGCTTTGAGAGGTGTAAAAAGAAGCGATTGGCTGTAAAATACCAAAATCCGGCCAATCAGAAAATCTTGACTACATTGAGCCAAGATTCACGGCGGTTGTCCAAACGAGAGTGGCCAGGGGTGTACTCGGTTGGATGGTTTACGCCATGGAAAAGACGAGCATTTCCTTCAAATTCCTTTCCACATTGTTTTTTTTTTTTTGTGAATCGTCACATGTGGCCATGCTCGTATCCGTCTCGATCTAGACGCACTTGCATATGTTGTGTTCTCGGGCAATCGGCCGGAATCTGGGGGAAGTGGGAATGGTCCTCTCTTGTGTTGTTGTTAGTGCACACCTATTTTGCCATAATATAATCTGGTGTTTCTTAACAGCAAGAGGGAAAGCGACTGATGTGGAGTTTTTTTTTCAAAGGTCTCTCTGGTGGGTGATCGACACCGGGATCGCCTCTTGCACCTGCCACACTCTTGAACAATTTCCTCCAATGTGATGAAGGGGCAGTCACATCGTCACAAAATGCTCAAACTCAAAAATCACAAAATTGGTAGTCCACACCACTAAAGGATTTTAGGAAGCCGCAATATTGGTGTCTATCAACTGTTTCTTGTCATGCATGCCACCCATCATCATGATGGGTGACAACCCAAAAGGTCAACGACCGCAGTTACCCGAGACCTCTCTTGGATTCCATCACTCGCCTCCCCGCATCACGCCGTCCAACTCCCGTTTGTTGTCCCGTTCTCGCCGCTCAAAGCCGGCGGCGGGGATTGGTTTCCCGTTTCCAGCCGCTCTCTTGTTTTCTGTTTTCTCTTGATCCTTGATACTATCGGAAAGTCTGTCTGTTCATTAATTCTCTTTCTTTTCTCTGCTTCCGACCGACCCAAATCTGCAGGGTCGCTTTTGTCCCCACTCGGATTGCGGCCTCTGGGTGCCCAATGGCACTGCAAAGTGCAGATATTGAAAGCTCATAGGACATGTCACGCCTGCAGCTTCCAGGGCTGTCTAGGCGGATCGCGGCGCAGTCTCCAATTCGATATGCACCTCTTCAGGCGAGCGAGGGATCTCTAGTGGGATCCACATCTGGGCATTGCGGTGCGCTTGCTGCAATTCACTGCACCTGTCGTTGGCCGTTCGTACCTTGCTTTGGCGCGCTTTGGTTCCCTCGACCCATATTGACCCATTCTCAACGGTTCGCATGGCACGCCTCGCCTTGTCAGTGGCTTCCGTCGTGTCTTTCGCTTTTGCCCGCGTCGTCGTCTGCACGGTGAGTCAGGAATAGCACTGGCTGGCCGAGTCTCCGATCTCCATAGCAATTCTTTTTCCTGCCCAATACAGCCCTTCTTTTCGGTCATCCCACATGACTTCTCTGCCGATATGCTCAGGGATCGTGCATGCTAGAGAGACGCCTTTGCCGGACTCCATCGTCCATCCATGTACTAGTCTCCGTGTGTACATTACACTAGACAGAGGGAAAAAAAAGAAAACCTTACACTATCCCCGATCTCTTATGGTTTCCGTCCATTCCCTTCCGTCCCTTGTTATGTATCTTTTTGCCGTTGTCACGGTCTTCGTCTACTTCTCTCTTCCACCGCTCTCTTTTGTTTTTACGAGTGTGCCTTGGGCCTCTCATGCTCTCATCTCTCCATCTCTTCCTTAATATCTCCCAAAGCTGTCTGCGTAGCACCAGGCCGTTGAACGACCTTACCAAGACACACGGGACATATCTTGACGCCCCCACCTTCTCACCACCATCTACTTGACCCCTACCTCCCCCCACCCACACCACCATCCTTTCACTCGACGCTAGGGGAACCCCTCCTACCCTAGCGGTTGCTTGGTTGATATAACTAACTATTATTCTTGTCCTGGCGACTTCCTTCTGACTTCATATTGTTTCTTTTCTTTCGTCATATCTAATTCTTATTTTCCTTTTTCTTTACGCCAAATATCAACAACTTGAACGGGCTCGGTACACGACGAGGCCAACACATCGGGCGACCCTTACTCCGAACCCGCCCCCCTCCTCGTGGCCACCATGGACCTGGCCTAACTCCGAGTTGAACTTGAGGTTATACATAATCACCAGAGGGATCCCGTTAAAAATTCGGCTCCTAATTACTCGGGTTGCAGAGCAGACCCCAAGTGTGTCCCGCAACACCACGTGGATCGTCAAAGGTAGTCAGGCCTCGCTACCATCCGTTCTCGACGCCACCTCGATATCCTGCCGCTAACAATCTTATAAAGGGCTTAACCGAGATATCCTAATAGTTGTTCCGTCTATTCATGAGTCGCGGGTGATTATGGTCGAGTTGTCTGGGTGTCACTTCAACGAAACAAGAAACAAATGGCTTCACAGAGAGCAAGACCAAGGATATTTGGCCGATCAGGATCAGGTGATGCTGGGTCTAGAGATGGCATTATGGAAACCCCCAAGGGGGGGCTTGCGCCGGGCCCTATATGGGGGGCAAGAAAGAGACCAGAGGCCAGCCCACAGCCATTGCGGACTATCCCGCAACCAAAACCATCCAGCAAACTACCGCAGGCCTTGTCAAATCGCCGGCCTTCGGACGGTCAATTCGACCGTCCTCGTCTCGGTCAGCAGTCACAGTCTCGCGCTTCCATTGGCAGCGCAACGATGTTAGGAATCACGCAGTCCAACGGCCCAGCGTCGTCTGCTTCTTCGACAAGCAGACTCCCAGCCCCAACTCTCAAACCACGAAATGTCCTTCGGAGGAAAAACTCGGGATTATCACAAGATTTGGGAACCGCGCGTAGCGATTCGGTGGACGATTCTATCAGGACCAGCTCTTCTGACTCGGACCCGCGGTCTCTAACCTCTCCTGATTCCCTCAGCTCTCAGTATGATCGTGGACTTACACAGAGCCCAATGGAGATTCGAATTGCTCACCAAGTCGAACTTCCCGTGACCACGGCACATACTGTGACTATATACCCCGAGCTGGATAGGTATCGAGAGGTCAAGCCTTTGGCAAGAGACCACAGTCCTGCTGGTTTTGAGGTACCCATTCGCCTGGCTACCCACGACCTTCCTCCCCCCACGCCATTGTTTTCAGGAACAAGCAGTCAGCACAGCGCCTTCAGCGGCAGTCCATCGACAAGATGGTCTGAATCTCCAGGCCCGGGGTCATACAGCCGAGACACCACCCCGACATCTATGTCGTCCCAATCCCCAGGCCTCGTGGCTCCATTGCGATCTGGGGGCAGGTTTCGACAGGCCGACCTGACCCAGACCCGACCACCTGTCACTCGCAGAAGAACAGGCAGCATATCAAATGAGGTAGACTGCGTAAGCGCTGATCCGCATGGCCTGTCGCTTGTCAGGGAAGTTTCTACTTCCTCGTCATCTAATTCGACGGTCCGCGCGGACGGCGATTCCAAGGATCAGAGAAGCAACAAAAAGCCCAAGAGACTTTCCGTTTTCCCCCCACCCACACCCCCACCCCGGCAGTCGTCACACAAGGCCCAGAGGAGCCGAGATGAGCAGGAGTCACCTTTGAAGCCGGGCCGTGAAGCTACCCAACCACAAGCAGCATCGCCCTCGCCAGCAAAAGTCACCTCATCTCTGCGTGCTAGACCTGTTCTGCCTTCTCAGCCTGTCACTTCGCCCAAGTCCACGCCACCTGTCCGCCCCAGTCGAGATGGCACCCCGGATCTCAACACTCAGCTAAGCCAACCAATCCCGGTCATCCAGAGCAACCTCTCCGCATCCTCGTTCCCTGAAAGACGGCAGAGTGGCCTTCTAGCCCCGGCCCCTGTGGTCCGGCCCGCACTCTCGTCCTCACTGCCGGATCGGCCGAGTTATCTTTCACGACGGCCCCCTGCCAGAGAGCCAACTCCATCACCTCGACCTGCCTTATCAGGAAGTGCTACAAGCTCATTTAAGCCTGAATCGGTTAGGACCACTCGAACGCCAAGCCCTGGTGTATCAGCCTTCACATCACGCTTCCCGATATTTGGGCGACGGACGAAGACAGTTCCAGAGTCTAATCAACAGGATAAGACTGAGAAGACAACGAGGAAGGGACCGGCAGCCGGCACTGGACACGAGGGATATGGTAGACTTGGTCACGCCCGCCGCAAGAGCAGCAACACTTCCAGCATTGGCCGCGTGATTCCCGGCACCATGTCCTCGCAAGAGAGTTTGACCAACGATCCGTTCCTAAAAGACCGCATGGCTCCTGTTATCATTGCCGGAGGGGAAGTGGTTGAGAACCGAAACACGAGCTCGGAGCTCAATCGGACTGAGAGCAACCAAAGCGTTGCATTGAGACGGCCTAGCATCGAGTCGAGAAATGACTCTCAAATCTCGTTGTCATCTCGGGAGCCTGCCCGCCACACGCTGTGGCCATCACCAATTCCACGCAACGCAACGCAAACTCCCTCGCTTAGCAGTCGGCGGCCATCTGAAAGCAGTGACTCTGAGGCCTTGACTATGAAGCCTACTCTTGCGCTCAGGAGGTCCATGCTGCGTCTTAAATCTGGAACACAAGAACCCCCCAGAGTGCCGAAGCCAATCGTTACTCGGCCTCAGGTTGTGTCTCCCTCAATGACAAGTTTAGATGCCAGCATCATGTCAGACGATTCGATCTTTGATCCTTCAGGGGAGGCAACCGTGGCCATGATGGAGCCGGCCAATAGCACGACCCTCTCCGGACCCAAAAAGCTCATAAAGCGCGCCCGCTCCCCTCGCAAGTGGAACTTCTTCAGTCGATCTCAGAGCCAACCTGCTGCTGAAAAGAAAGTAGAATCAGCAACCACCGTCGCCGCTACTGTCAAGACCGTTCAGGCCAAGCCGGTTGCCTTCTACACTTTGATAGACTCGTCAGAGCAGGAGGATGCCGAAACTCCAGACTTGGAGGAAGTACTTCTTGAAGCAAAGCGCGCCCTCACTCCGCCAATTTCCCCACGAACCAGCATCGCCCAAAACAGTAACCACATGGTAACACGAGCGCCATCACCCGAGAAGTCACCAAAAGCCGAGGTACCCAGCAATAGGACATCAACAACCTCGACAACACCGGGGCGAGCCATCACGTCCCCTCGAATCGAGCCTGCCCCAAGGGCAATCCCACAGCCGACCAAACAAATGCCTCCCCAACGCCCACCTCCTCCGCGCCCCAGCAGGCTACCCCAAGTCGGCCGCATCCCCAAGGTCGTCAAGGCAAGGCCTGAGCAAGTTTCGCCCAAGAGCTTCTCGAGACCATTCAACAGACTTAGCGCTCAAATGCCGCCAACTAGACCTGGCCCACAGGCCGAGGACTCGCTGGCTGTAGGACCGGCCCCGGAGTTATCGACACCGGAGATCCCCCAGATGGTGGAGATCACGAAAGAGAGCCCTAGCAACATCTCGGCGCTGATCTACGGTATTCCCAGGCTGACGCCTGTGGATTCGAATCAGTTCCAGCAAGAGTTCATCTCTTTTTCTCCCCGCAAGGGCTCGCAGTGCACGACAATAACCACGTCAAGCAGCTCGGGTGGCCTCTTGACTTACACTGATGCTACGGCCGTAGTACCTGATCCAAACGCCCCGCTTTCTGAGGATGAGATCTGGGACGAGTACAATGACATTCTTGGCGAAGACATCATGCGGTTCCCGGCATCAACATCTGCAGGCCCCGTTGGCGGGCATTCTTGGCCAAAACCTCTGCGTCTGGACAGCAAGCTCAACGCCAGAAGGATTGATCCTCCGTTAGAATCGCCAACTCTCAGCCCCCCTCCCTTGCCAAGTTTGATCCAGGCTTTGCGTGCTGGAATGAAGCAAACATCATCCAGCGTTTGCAGCTCGGAAATGGCCGAAGAGGTGAGATTCATGTTGGACAATGGCCAGGCGTCTCCTGTCCGTGGACAAGTAGACGCAAGCAATCTCGGAACGCTACCTGAAAAACCACTGGAGGTGCAACAACCAAGCACTGTCCCGGGAAATCATGCGAGGCTCTCTGACACTAGCTGCAGCAGTCAAGGCTCGGAGGACAGCTCACCACTGTCTCAAGTCAATCTGCGCGTGGGCTCAATGACAGTCAGCAAGTGGCTTACCTTTGGCCATGTTCTCTTCAGCCCGATCCGCGATGAGCTGATTCCTGTCGAGGGATCATTGAAGAGACCGTCGATACTTGTCGTCGATGGTCTTGGTAATGATGACTGGTCTTTCTATGCTGCTGAGACGTATCCGGCCGCAACTTTCTTCAACCTCTCACCTCGGGCTCCTCTGCCCGCTGATCATCGAAGCTCGGCCGCCTTCCCACTTAGTCCTCCAAACCATCATCAGGTGCAGTATCGGTCTCACTTGGACAAGTTTCCCTTTGGTGGTCAGACATTTACTTCGGTGGTCTTCCGCTTCCCCGTCGCTGCTCCCGAGTCCCACTATCGTAATATTATCTCGGAGGCTCGACGGGTCTTGAAACCCGGGGGTTTCATTGAGCTGTCTATCCTCGATGTGGACTTGAACAACATGGGCAACCGTGGACGCCGTGCTGTCCGTCATTTGAAGGAACGCATTCATACCACGGCACCGGAGACTAGCCTGGGTTCGACTTCTGATCTTATTCTCCGTCTCATCGGCAGGAAGGGCTTCCAGGACATCAAGACCTGTCGGGTTGGAGTTCCGGTTGCGAGTGCTATCTCTCGATCGTCTGGAAGCGAAGGTGGCGGAAGGAAGGGTTCATTCAGTGCTGTTGGAGGAGCGAAGACAACAACCAAGCCCAAGAAGGATGAGCGCAGTCTTCCTGAGATGATGAACGATGAGAGTCCTGTTGCGGATGAGAGCATCACCAAGATGGTAGCAAAGGTTGGGCGGTGGTGGTACAACAGCTGCTACGAGAACGCCGCGACGGTGATGCCGTTGTCTCCTACGACTCCCAAGAAGAGCATGTGGAATGATAAAGCTCTGCTTGCGGAGTGCCAGGAGTGGGGAACGAGTCTCAAGTTGATGGTTTGTCACGCAAGAGTGCCAGATGGGAGGGCAAGGGTTGCGAGTATTTGATCATTTCAGCAACGGACAACACACGACATACTTTTTCGGCAATTATAAGATTTCCACGACTTTATCAGCCAATTTTCGACTTGATTATAAAGAAAAACAAAGACCGCAAGGCCAAAGAGGGCGCGAGCCCATCTATTCAGTTATCCATTTTTCTTCACAAAAGCCGGTAAACACAGTACGGCTCACAGAACGCAACTTCCCACCAAAGAACATAACTTCGCTTCTATTTCCATCCAACATATACAACACACACTCACAATCGACAGGAGCGAAGGTGGGCAAACCGGAATCTTGGATAATTATTTAATCATTTCTTTCTCCCATGGAGATTGGATATAATGACGACGAGTTTCTTTATATCATATTTTGGGAAGCTTTGGCAGGGACTTGGTTTCTTTTTCCTTTCTTTTTTTATTGACAACATGTATATGATGGAATTATGATGACGTCTTTGTTTTATGAATGATCACACACAAAAGGGGAAGAGCAGAGAGAAAGAGAGAGAGAGGGAATGATTTTGTTTCTTCTGGTTTTTGGTTTTTTATATTTGGCGCTATGGAAACAAAGTATATACCCCTCGCAATTATCTTTTCTAGCTGGCACGGAAGGATGGATGTATGGATGGAACGGGAAGAATGGAGAATTTACATATATTTAAGTATATGAGCTTTGGGTTTGAGGGGTGCATGATGGGTGGTGTGGTGTGGTTTTGAAAGAAAGGGGGAGATATAAAATACAATGACTTTTTCAGATGAGATAATGCTCCAATCCATCATCATCCCTTCCAGTTCTCCATCTATCAACGGCTGTAATCTACACACCTAAATATAGTTCCCCCAGTTCTTGATAACTATCGGTCTCTAATCCGGCGCACAAAACTATCAAGGAGTGACAAACTCCGATGACGAAGGGATACAAAGTTTCTCCTCCTCCTCTAATCTAGCAGAACGCTACATAGTACTGCTCCTCAGGCGCCAAGCTCACCTACTCAGCAGCGAGTCTTCCATCAAAAATTTAGATAATCGCCAGCTCCCTTTTTTTTCTTTTTTTTTTCTCCAAGCCCGTTATTCACAAGTCTCTCCTCCTCCCTCCCTCTCCGAAAGAGTCTTTCGGCAACATCTAGAACAGTATGTATGTACAACTTATGTATGTACAGTAGTAGGTAAAAGTAACATGAACCCAAAGCAAAAATTTTCATATATCAGCCAAAAAAAAAAAAAAAAGAAAAAAAAAAGAAAAAAAAAAGAAAAAAGAAAAGAAAAAAGAAAAGAAAAAAGAAAAAAAAAAAGCCCACGAAGCGATACTATTCTTTTGCGACATATATATATATATATATATATATACAAACTACTTCCAATAAACTAAATCTCATACGAACATACGAACATACACACATACACACATATATACGTGACGAATGAAACGATATCCGCTTGTTTTTACTTACCAACCAACCAACTAGTGAAAATGCCAACCCCCTGAACCAAGATAAAGTGAACCCCTGAGTAAGGAATCTGTTTTTCTTATGTTTATGTAGTCCCCTTTCATTCGCT
Source organism: Cladorrhinum sp. PSN259 (assembly GCA_033725935.1). NCBI lineage: Eukaryota > Fungi > Ascomycota > Sordariomycetes > Sordariales > Podosporaceae > Cladorrhinum > Cladorrhinum sp. PSN259. The sequence continues at coordinate 2,845 of MU867088.1, read as the reverse complement.
CTTTTTATACTGTTATATACCAAAAAATAAGAACGCTGATCCTTTCATCCTCCAATTCCCTTTCCTATTCTGTCTCTTCTCCTGCTGCATCATCATGGAACAACCGGTTTCCCCCCATCAACAATAATAAGCTCCTCAACCCGCTTATTATTCGCGTCCTCCCCGAACTCGACCCTCTTCCAGGTGGTGATCCTCGCCTCGTTCATGTTGAAGTCAAAGATGCGTATCTTTCGATGGAAACCGCCGTAACCGGCATACCCGCCGAACCCTGTTCCGCCGGCGTAGCACATCCACAGTAACGGTTTTTCCGTTTCTGGATCTTTGGAGAGACCGCAGTATTCGTTTACGTGGTCACTGTTTCACACACACACACACACACTGTTAGCAACCCTCCTCTTCAACAAAAATTGAAACAAAGAAAAAATAATAGTAACTTACTGCCCACAGCTAACCATCGAAACCCCTTCCTCAACCAACGCATCATAAAAGCCCGAATTATACATGGGCGCCGTACTCGGTTCCTTCCACTCCTTATACAGCACCAGATTCTCATCCCTGTACTCGGGAATGGGGATATGAATAAATGCAACGTCCATGTGATGCTTTGTATACTCCTTGTGAGCCTTCTTCAGACTCCGCGCCGTGTTCCTGAACCACTCAATCTGATTCTTCTTCAACCAGTCGTAACCCTTATACTTTTTCTCATTAGGCGAATAGGCGTGCGTATCCAACAGGTAAACGGTAATCGCCGAGTGTCCCGACCCGCCCTTGGCCAAAACCTCGACGTAGTAATTGCCCACCCCGTCGATATCGACCGGCCCAGCCTTCGATAAAGAATAGGGAAGCGTCTCAATCAGCTCCATCTGCGCCGACCTGCTCAGAGATCCCTCATCATCGTGATTCCCAAATATACTCACGTATGGTATTTTACGCTTGATGAGTCTCTCGGCGTACTTGAATATCGCAGTCTGGGCGTCCGGGGCGGTATCCCCATTAACCTGATCGCCACTCAGCACAACCAAATCCGGTTTTTCTTCGTCCAACATCTTTTCGACAAACTCCAGCGTTCTCGGATCGGCCTCACATTTCCCGCCGTTCCAATCTTCAGGCAGCGCATCCCTGCAGTGCCCAACCCCATTGCTCAAATGCAAATCCGCAAGCTGCATGATTTTGAACCGCCCATTATCGTTCACCCTCAACTGAGGCTTCACAACCTCCTGAGGAGCTCCCCGTCGAATGGTAATATGAGCTCCGGGGATACTGCTCCTCCCGCCATCCAACAGCAACTTTGTTCCCCCTCTCATCACCCAGCCGGGTCTAGCCTCGACCGCGTCATCCCCGAACAAGACATCCACAGCAGTAACCGCCGCCTTGGAATCACTAACACCCTTTTTACTGCTCCGTTTAACCCACAACCCGCCCGACCTTTGCTCCCATTTCCCGTCCTCCCCGTCATCTTTTATATCCTTACTCTTACTGGGATCCAACCTCCCGACCCAGACATCAACAACGACCTTGTCCTCTCCTTCCTTTAGCTCTTCCTCTTTTTTCCTCTGCACGTGCAGGAAAGCGCTGCTCACGAACCCCTTTTTGAGCAGCAAATCCTTTTCTATCCTCGTCCACTTCCCGCTGCCGTCGGCAACCTTGCAGCTCGAAAAGATGTTAAGGCTCGAGCATTTTGCTACCGTTATGTCGGTGATGACCGAGCCGTGGTGGTGGGTGGGCAGGTACTCGTGTATCGCATTCGGCAGGACCCGAAAGTTGCGGTCGAGCAGGAAGATTATGAAAAAGGTAAAGGTTGCTGCCGTTGAGACCTGGAGGAGGGTTCTGACCTTTTATTTATTATGTCAGTTTTTGATGCCCATCAAAGGGGAAGGGGGGGGGGGTGTAGAGGGATAGGGGTTGCGTAAAAATGGGCAAAGAAAGGAGAGAGAACATACAATCCGTCGCGTCATGTTGTTCCTGATAATATTTTTTTTTCTCCCTATCTTATTAATGATGATGATGATGATGATGATAATAACCGACCGCCGCTCGTCTGATTTAAACAAGGCTTCTTCGTCGTCGTCGTCTTCGCAGTGGCTACCCTTCTTTCCACTATGCCCATTTTATAACCATACTGCGTGCGCATTCAGGGGCTACCACCAGTTTCTAAAGATTCGATTTCTCGTCGGGTCGTCGTTCGTGTGTGTTTGTCAGAAGAGCGGTATAACAATAAGAACAGTACAAAAGGATATTCGAACAAACGGAGCGCGCCTCGTCGTCCTCGTCGTCGTCGGGTTTCTTTCTTGGCCGTCGTTGAGAAAAAGTTAACAAGGTTCCAGTTGCTGCCCGTTTCTGGCTTGCCACAGGACCGGACGGGGCTTATGCTTGGCGGCTTGGCCCGCCAATCCGGGGAAAACACTCCTAAACAGCTTCCCCGCCAAGATCCGTGCCGATCACACGCAGGGGTACTGTGCATTGTACTGTACACTCTAGATATGTCTGTACGTTATATATGAAGCTAAAACGGCAAGTAACACAAAAGGCACAAAAGTCCATCCAACTTTTGAACATGCATCAAGTCGATTATTGTCATTCTCAAATGTGCCCTGTTAGATAATAATGAAGCTACGAATAACAGTCCCTCCGTCTCGTTTGTATGAGGTTAGTAAAGTGTGTGCGAGCGGATGTCAAAGTAAATTTTGGAGGTAAAGGTGTGAGGTTCCTTATGTACGACGGTGACGGAAGATGCCGAAAAAATAAGACAGGAAAAAGAAAAAGAAAAAGAAAAAGAAAAAGAAAAAGAAAAAGAAAAAGAAAAAGAAAAAGAAAAAGAAAAAGAAAAAGAAAAAGAAAAAGAAAA
>MU867087.1:308580-467257 GCA_033725935.1 Cladorrhinum sp. PSN259 | reverse complement strand
GATAACTGGCATGGTTTTCCTGTACAATAAGATAGCTAGCAGGACCGGCGAACCTTTGACTAAAGGGCAATCGGTAGTACGAAATATTATTATTTTTATTTATAATTTAAGAGTTAATAATATAGCGATAAAATAAAATCTAATTCAGGAAGAATATTTAGCAGATTCGATCACCTGCTTATCTTGGAAATCCTCCTTCATTGGGATCGGGGAGGGGGTGTTGATGAAGAGAATACTGGAGACACAACCACGTGCCTCGGGTGGCTAAAGATCATCTATGTTGGCAACATACCGAGAGCCCTGACGTCTTACGACCAAGCTCCCCAAGTTACCGGTAACCAGCTGGGCGCGAACTCCCAAGGGAGAAGCAATGGCGTTCTGAAAAGGTGTCTGAACACTGGCGAACGAACACAGAAAACGGATTATCTCGAGGAATCCTTGTCAAGTATGTCTATGTAAGTTTTATGAATTCCCAAAGCGCCCTTTCATTCCGCCTCTGTTATCTTTTGGGATTGACTCGTTTCAAGTACCAGACCCAGGCCCGGAAATGAAACTTGACGAGTGGAAACTATCGATGTGACATATATTTGCCGTGTCACTGAGCTCCTGTTTCGTCGTAATCATATACGGTTCAGCAATCCGGGCTTCGAAACCGCTCTTAATGCCAACTGCAAACATTGAGGTCCCTAGTAATGAGCAAACGTGTTCAGACATTTTCGGGTGCGAGTACATGTAGGACACACTCACAGCTAATGAAGTAAACAAATTTTGCAATTGTTGGCGCCCAGATCATGACGGCAACAAACTGCCCGAAATCCCACCGCAAGCTGCCGCTGAGCTCTGGACGACGCGTCGCGTTCCAAAGAGCACTGTAGACGTACACGGAGTAGTAGATGGTGGCACCGACGAGAGAAACCTCAACCGTATAAGCCAACACTTTCAAGGGCTGCCCAAGTGGCTTCAGGAGCCTTTGCAGTCTTGGTGAAAGCGGTATCGAACAGGAACTGGTCACCTTCTCATAGACCAGCCTGCTCCAGGCTGCCACACAGATTGCAGCAGCCGTTTTGAAGACTTTGAGATTCGGCGTTTGCTTTTTAACCCACGTCATACACAAGAACCTTGGGTTTGGGCTTCCGCCACATGCTGGAAGCGCTCCCTCATGTTTGAGTTTGGCCCACAGAGCGTCCGGATCCCAAGTGGGCATGAATGTGTAGTATCTGAAGACGCTGACAGACATGATGAATGCCGTCGACATGGCCAAGAAGGTGTACCACCAGTTCTTGCATGCCCGAACAAGACAAAGCTGCACGAGTAGTACCGGTGCAATGCTCAGAATGCTGAGGGCGCGAACGACGCTGATGGCAAGCATGGCAGTCCCGAATGTATCGGCCTCGATGTGGGTGAATAGTGCGGCGACTTGCAACGAGATTACAAAGTAGATTTGAATTTCTTGAAACTCGGCCAGAGACGATATGGCTGCGACGCCGAATCTCGACCTCTTGAATTTCCCCTGAAGCCGCATGCTGAAATCGGCACAGGTCTGGCGGTAGCTTTTCAGGAATCTGGGAGCCCGAAGGTTCCTTGTCCATGAAATACAGATGTTACCGAGGAGGTAAAGACACAAAGCTAGTCCCGATTGGAGCAAATAAGATACAGCCACCTGTCGACAAAAAAGGATATTAGCGGTTATGTCCTAGTATCCACCAAGGATGCCCAAGGGCTGATTGCTTACCCCTGGACCAGCCAGATCGGCGTTTATGGTATCATACATGTATGCCCCGGAGCAGAGTTTTGTGCCAAGTCCCCGTCCAAAACTGCTCAGATTCGTCATGTTCCAAGGTACTGGGATGTGGGAATAATCTCTGAACGGGCACATTGTAGGATTTGGGTTCGCGCAGGACTCCCCATACTCGAGACACTGAAGGAAGCTTGTGAAGACCCAAGTCGCATCGAATGTCGATAGCTCGGGGATATTGAGTGAGTCAATCGTAGCATTACTCTCGCCATCGGAGCGGTCAACCATGGCCATTTGATTCTGGACCAGCGAAGCAGCGCCAGCGATCATGAGGCAAGGCCGAAGATTGGTTGGGATGAAGAGCGATTCTAGATCCGAGCAAGATTTAGTGCAGTTTCTGCTCGCCGGGTCGTTTACAGCCCGGCAGTCTCGAGGATCAAAGTCGAGTATTGCTAGTCTTGGCGGACTAGTGTTAAAAGATTTTGAAGCCGGCAAGGCATTCTGGACAAGACGTTCCAAACCCGCAAGCCCTTCTTCAAGAGTGGGATACTTGGAAAGACCTCTTGCACTGCCCGGCCAGAAATCGAGACGTTCGCTCGGTTTGTCAACCATCCGAAGCAAGGTCGGTGCGGTAACGTGGTTGATTGACATTGCAGATAAAGCTGAGTTTGTTCGAAGATAAAATGAACTTGAACACGCAAGGGGGAAATGCCTGCAGCTTTACGTATTCGATGTTTATATCTCTTGAAATGATTACTACCTGCCCCCACGTCAAAATACCAGCTTCGGGGATTGAGAAACAAACAAGAGCCAATGGTTTGGTTTAGAGCGCAGTACTGCAGGTGCAAACATTAGCCCCCAAAGCGCCTGCTCACGACTTGTTACTTTCACCTGGCCAGTGATTTGGCGTTGCGTTACGCCAAAAGGGCCGCCACCAACGAGGCTTTTTGCCCACAAAAAGAAGGTCTGAAAAGGTGGACAGCGGGTATCGGTCGAAAAAGGGTGTGCTCCGAGACCTCCTTTTTCGCCCGGCAAGAGTGCAAGTTAAAAGAGCAGATGCGAAATGTGTGGACAAATGCTCCGTTTTCATAGGCTAATGGGTATGACTTCCAATTTCCTTGGCTAATTTTGTCCTAATGTGTTGATGAAATTAGAACGAGGCGTTCTACTTGATATTCAAAGTCTTTCCATGTGTGTAATTCAACGTTTAGTACAAAGTAGCAGAATTGTCTGCATAGAGCCCTGTCACCAAAGAACCCCTAATCACCTGTGCAAAAAATCTCCATCATCACCTTCAAGCAATCGGCAACGCCTTAAAAGACTCTGCCAATCCCTCCAAATCAGACTCGCCAAGCCCCAAATCCTCAGCGGTCAACACCTTCTCCCCACCGGCATCAGCCCTAATCCAGCTCCTCTCCTTGACCTGATCCCAATACAGCAACATGCTGCCAATCTCCTCGCCCCAACCGCCCCACAGCGCCTTGTAATCCTCCTCTCCAAGCCTAAGATACTGCGCCTCCACACCCTTGGCATCTGCCCAAATCTTCAACAACTCCTCAGAGGTATACCACTTGGGTAACGCAGCCAAAACGACCGCCCCCTGCCTCGTCTTATCCCCCTGCTCAACAGCAGCCTTGACGAACGGTCCGAGATTCTTGTCGATGTTGCCAATCATCTTGACGGGCGTCTGCGGAGACGAAACCCCAAAGTGGATATACTTGTTCGCCGCCTTGAAAAAGATGGGCAGGAACAGCGGCATCGCAAAGACGGACGAGTACATGCCCACGAACAAGAACGTCGTCTTGGCCAGGAGCTCAGGCATGCTGCTGCGGATGTGCTCATCGACGGCTGCTTTTCCGTCGAAATGCGGGACGGGATTCTTTCCGCCCGAGATGGAGTGGGAGTCGGGAAGCGTGCTCCATACGTAGTGCTCAAGAGTATCTAGAGTAGACGCCGCCGCGAGCGCGAAGTTGATGCCCTGTTGGGCTTCGAGCGACTTTGCTTTCTGTCCGTCGAGGGAGTTGGACATAAAGAGCTCGCCGAAGTTTGTCACGGCAAAGATTACGTGCGAGCCTGCAAAGGCTGATTTGAGGGAGTTGAGGTCGTTGGCGTCTGCCTGGACGAGGGAGACTTTGTTGTCCTTGGAGAGGGATAAGAGGGACTGTGCTGAGGGGGAGGATGGGTTGCGGGTGACGGCGCGGATTGTGTAGGAGGGGTCGGCGAGGAAGGAGGTGAGGACAGATTTGCCCTGGGCGCCTGTTGCGCCTACTATGGTGATGATTTTTGAGGACGACATGGTGGTTGCTGAGGGCGGTTCAAGTGTAGAATGCAGTGTGGTTTATGTAATTAGAATGCGGCTACGATGCTGATGCTGCGTGAAGTGAATGAATGCTATTGATGGTTGCGGTGCTGCGTCTTTATATGTTGAGAGTATCACTGCCAACTTGAAATTGATTTCAATTCACACATAACTATCTCGACCCAGTTCGGAATCATTTAGGTTCCAGATTATCAATCATGATCCATGTCAGGTTTACCAAGAATATCGTCAATGTTTTGGATCCGAAGTCGACTGCCAAACCCCTTTTGGTATGTCTTATCGCCGACAGCGAAGCGAAAATCCGATAACTCCGGGGAGTGGTTTCCTGAAATGTTTGCAAATGACAAAGCATAGAGGAATTGTAAGCAGAAAAAAGAAGAACTATGGGAAGGTGGTCATAGCTTTGTGGTCAAAGCTCCACCTTCCACCTTCTTCTTCTTTTTCTTCTTCTTCCAGCCAACCCACTGCCTTTTTCTCCCACACATTATTCAGTACATAGTCTTTTCCAGCATTCTTTACCTCCAACAAAAACCCGTCAACCACCTTTTTGCACACCGCGGAGCTAGGCTTGTAGCCCAAGCAGTTGAGCTAAAGTAAACGACAAGATGCACAGTTTTTCTTGCAAGCTCACTTGCTTTTATTATAGCTGATTGCAGAACGATTTGAATACTACTACCTAATACTACTACTTCTAGTGCCTGGTAGAGGAATATACTCAGCTGAAGATGTCCATCTAAGGTTTGGTAGTACCTGGAATGGTGTGATAATTCGCTGACGGCTCTTGCCTTTCAAGTTGATAGGTACATGTATCTGTCGAATTCTTTCAGCCTGGGTCCTGAAAACTCGCCCCGACTCTCTACCCTTTCCTTAGCATTTATTTGACCATATAGCTCAATAAGTAGAGTAACCTGAAGCTTTCCAATCTCCACCTTGATTTTGCACGTTGCAAGACGGTAAATCCTACAAAGTCTTCGGTTGTTTTTGAACAATTTGGGTCTAATCATGGGTTCAATATAGAGGGAGTCAGGCATCTATACACCATTTATGATGAAGATAAAGAAATGAGCCTTTTGATCACCGACCAAGAAGTCTATTTGCCCCATGGCAAGATACCACATCATTCCAACTAAATAATAGTGAGAAGGAAAGAGATCCAAGGCGTCTTCGAAGCAAAAGAAGGGTTAGGGTTACATACACGCTCTACTGGTGCCGGGGCAGATGCCCAAAAAAATTATGCTTTTCGTCTGCTGCCTTTCCGTCCCACGTTTACATTTCACCTCATGTATGTAACGAACTTTAATTTCAACATGACAACAATTCTGTCCACGATCCTCAGGGCTACATAATGGACAAGAGATTCCGCTCCCAAATGTCGATTGAGATACGCCAAGCCTGCAGGGATCTGCTTGCGCATGAACAGCGGCTGCATAAGTCGAACACCCTTGCAAGCCGGCGCATTTCCACTGGCAGCTGATCCCAGCAGCGCACCGTCATCGCTCCAACACCAAACCATCTCCCACCAAGCAACAACCACCACAATCACGATGCGATAACCCAAATTCTGGCAATACCGACAACGATAATGAACCCTCCACGCTCCCACTCCTCGTCTTCGCTAGGGAACAACCTCCTCCCTCTCCCTCTCCCCGGAAGTCCCGCATCATCATGGTCCCTCTACCGCGCTAGACTCGCATCATTGTTGCGCAACCCCGACACAGGCGTAATCATCGCATTCTGGTTATTCGGTATTTGCCTTCCCTCCCTACCTATCTACCCACCGTTCGAACCCTAAGAACCCTTTTTTTCACCTCTTATAGGATTAATAAACAACGTCCTCTACGTCCTCCTCCTCTCCGCAGCGCAGGACCTCGTCGGCTCCTCGGTTCCCAAGGGAGTCGTCCTCATCTCCGACGTCCTCCCTTCCTTCCTGACCAAACTCGTCGCTCCGTACTTTATCCACCGCGTCCCTTACGAAATCCGAATACTCGTGTTTGTGGCGCTGAGCGCAGGCGGGATGTTGCTGGTCGCCCTCACGCCGGCGGACAGCTCCGTCAGTCTAAAAATGGTCGGAGTGGTGCTGGCTAGTTTTAGCTCCGGGGGAGGAGAGCTAAGCTTTTTGGGGCTGACGCACTACTACGGGCATTTGAGCCTTGCCGCCTGGGGAAGCGGTACGGGCGGTGCTGGGCTTGTGGGAGCGGGGTTGTATGTTGCCATGACTGATTGGTTCGGTTGGAGCGTGAAGAGGAGTTTGTTGGTTAGTGCTTTGTTGCCGGGCGTCATGATCGTGGCTTTCTTTGCGGTGCTGCCTAGGGGGCCGTTGAGGGAGGGGAGGAGGCAAGATTATGAACGGGTGCCGGAGGCGGAGGAGTTAGAGGATGGTGTAGAAGAAGACTTTGGTGATGTCCCTGCCGGGGCGGCGTCGGCGGGTTTGTTGGCACCCGGACCTTCGGTTGCTTCGACGGCCTATTCGACGAGGGGGCCACAAAAGGATGGCAAGGGAGTGACGTTTTGGGCAAATGTGTCCAGGGCCAGGTCGTTGTTCTTTCCGTATATGCTACCGTTGTTGTTGGTTTACGTGGCCGAGTATACCATCAACCAAGGGGTTGCGCCGACGTTGTTGTTCCCGCTTGAGCAGTCGCCCTTCTCCGAGTTTCGGTCGTTTTACCCTTTTTATGGGTTTCTTTATCAGGTCGGCGTCTTCATCTCGCGGTCTTCGACTCCGTGGTTCCGCATCCACCATCTATACCTCCCTTCGCTGCTCCAGGTTGCCAACTTGGTTCTGCTTACACTGCACGCTCTGCTGAGCTTCATCCCCTCGGTATACCTAATCTTTGTGATTATATTCTGGGAGGGGCTACTTGGTGGAGCTGTCTATGTCAACACTTTTGCCGAGATCATGGAGAATGTGCCGGCCGAGGACCGCGAGTTCAGTTTAGGAGCTACTTCGGTCAGCGACAGTGGAGGTATCTGCATTGCTGGATTTGTTGGTATGGTGCTGGAAGTCTACCTCTGTGACTGGCAGGTCCAACACGGGAGGGATTATTGTAAGCGCATCGAGGCAAGCTGAGAGATTTTTTTTTTTTTTTGCCAAGGGTGTTGTTTTGTTTCCCGAGATCATTGATGGACAAGAATAAATCCCAACTTTTGGCTGGAACTCGGGGTCGATATGTCCTGTGCATCACAAGATACCAGAATGCTGGCCGTAGAGATGTGACGATCGGGTATAATGCGGAGGCTGATATCGTTTACGGCACCACACGGAGACAAGTCTTGCTACGATCTTCTTCAAAGTCTTGCAATCCCGTGATCGAGCTCCTTCCTGTGGCCGCTCCCGTTATCTACATAAATGTCAACGGGTCGGTAGATCGAAAACAGACGTCTCTGAGATATTCCATCAGTCTACTATCACTGGAACTGGCCTCAACATCATCCAACACTTCAGACGAGACTCAATACGACGACAACGACAATTCTGTATGTGACAGTGCGACGTCTTCCTATCTGTCAGCGTCATCAACTCGAGCGAGGAGAAATGGAGAGAAATATACAGGATCCTGTTCCCAGAAGACGACGAACAAGACATCCCCTCGCCTCATAGGTTGCCTAACTCCTACCTCCCCCCCTTTGTGAGGTTCCACGGACCGACTGAAAGACTACCCCGTCGATGAAGCGCAGACCAGAGAGCAACACTCTAAGAGCGTCAAGAGTTTCATGAGACGGGAGCTTCCAAAGGCCGTACGACGACTTCTAGAACAAGCGGTTGAGAAACTTCATGACTTGGACGAGTTGAGCCAGCTCAGCGGACGTCTGGTTGATATTGTGAGAATTGCACAAACGGAAATTTTCCAGCAGTATCACGCCATGGGGTACAGACAAGCCCTTCTCAATAACGAAGATGAAGGGTGCCGAGATGTTGGCGACGAGCATATCGGTATGGGTGTTTACCTTTCTCTCATCGAACCTGCCGTCAGCGAGTCCGCCTATCATCAACAGCCCCAGAAGGAATTCCATATCGATATGGGTACCGGGATGTATTGGAATCCCGCCAACCAGCTTGCCGCCTTTTATTCATCAAAACAGCCGTTGGCGGATGATGACTCCGTGTTTCTTTCTGCAGGATCCGGGGACGTGCTGATGCCAATTAGGGTCGACTGGGCACGCAGGAACCAGTAATGATAGTGGTTGCGGATTCAGATTCGGTTTATTATGACTGTTCCAACCAGGTCAGTCCTTCCAGCAGCGGCAAGCGATGGATAGAACTGCCCTCAGGGTCTAAGGAGGGAGGCCCCATTTAGGCCCAGCCTTGACAAAATTACATCAATCGCGTTGACTTGATACCCAAGGTATTTTGATTTATTCACCCCTAAATTCAGGTCTTGCTTGGAGAGAAAGCAGGATGAACAAACCAAACTTAGTTGAGCAGATAAAAACTAGCCCACTGAAATTTATCTAATATAATGCCCTGTAATCACAGCAGTCAGCAAGTGTTTACAATAGTACATAGCTCATGCACGAAGCCCATCCGCCTCCCTTCCTTCCTTGATTAAACTTACCAAGTACAATACTCTCCTCGTTTCCGCTAAGCTACGCTTGAATCTCTTAGGTAACTTTCACAGCTCCCCATCTTCCAGCATCCTCTTATTCGTCTCAATGGTCTTCTCCACACCCATTTTCGCAGTCTGTCATTTTATACATCATTTTCCGGTTATGCCCGATAACGCTCAGAATCAACAACGATTTTATACATCATACAGTCAACCCAGTTTGTGCCTCCCACCGCCATAGCATGCAAGTCCCCCCTCCCTGTCATATTATACCATGAGGGTAAGGTATGTAGGTATCAAAACTCCCCTCCCTAAACCTCCCCCTCACCTTATCCAGCTCCTCCCCTGTCAAGTCTGTCATCAGCCCTCCACTCAAAAGCATACGCCATCCACAGCCTGCCGTCCTGGTAATTCGCATCGAAAATTGGTGTTGGTGTTGATGGTCGGTGGTACAACCTGACCGGTGCATGTGCTGAGCATTTACTTCAGGTTCAAGTCACGGTCCAGTATAGCTTGCAAGGTTTTTGCAACTGGGACCATCGATGGAACACCCAACTTGAACGCAGCCCAGATTTCGGGATGTGGCTTTTTTGTTTGAGAGAATATCACAGTGAATATATGAAGCCAGTGGGAAGATTCCGGGATGGTTGCTAGACGGACAACGTCGTCGAAGACCACTATGTCTGATGGAGTTTTGATCGCAATTGCCCGCCAGAATCGCAAGTCCCGCAAATCGCGGTCGCTGTTGACCTCGGCAAGGAAGGTCTTCCATATTGTTCTCACGGGCTTGGTTATGAGCGGCAACGGGGACACAAAAGCATCCCAGAACTCTGTCAACTCCCTCGCCTGATCCGGGATGGCGTGATAGCAGGTGTTGATCCAGAACACGGACAGACGATTTGATTCCCAGAGTGACATTCCCTCGGAGACAGCCGTACCCCAAAACTGGGACGTGTTTTTGACGTATTCGGGAACGCAATCCAGCTCCAACGCCAAAACTTTCACATCATCATCGGTATCAAGGGCATTCCTTTGCTTGATGCCCCATAGAATAGCCCACTGTGTCGCCCACTGAGTTGGATCAACCTCTTCATCGCTGTTTGGTTCGTCCAAATCTGCGACTTTGAGGGATTCACTGGGAACGCTGGTCTGATCTGTGGCCTCCGATCGTCGAAACGAAGATGCGGACCGCGACGTACTGCCTCCTAGGGTAGATCCCTCGCTGGTTGCAAAGTCGGTTTTGGGTGCGGTAATGGCCAACATTGACTGCTGCAAAGTAGGAGCAGAGAGTCCCTGAGGCACTGGTATGTCGTGTGTAACCCTGAATTTGTTCATCCAGGCATGAAAATCAGTGTCAGACATGAACAAGCCATGTGTTCTTAACAGACGGCGGGCTCTTCTCTCAAGGGCATAGGGCGATACCATTCCTTCGACATCACGGTAATTTGATATCAAAATTTCCTCGACCTTGTCAATCCCAACGGCATGTTGAGGGCTTTCTGCGGTCTCTGTTTCCCGATCCTCTTCCATTTCAGTGTCGCGCCATACGTGCGTGCTCTCGGCATCTTTGGTCACATTAGCGTCATTGATTAGGAGGTCGCTTCTTTCGTCAAGGTCCATAGGGTCATTTAGCTGCGTCGACAGTATGCTGTCATCTTCCCTATCCTCAACTTCATCCGGAGCTTGCGGTGGAGGTTTTTCAAGAAGTGCGAACTCCAGCTGTGCCCTGTGGTTTGCGAGTTCCGGTACTCCTCGTATGATAGCATCGCAGACCTCGGGGTCCTCTCGATAATGTTCCGAGAGTCCTGCCAGAATAATTGACCACCCAAGGGAACTGAAATCCATTCTGATCTCCGGGGTCATTCTTTTGGCCAAAAGACGCCAGCAAGCTGGAGTTTTGTAGGCGGAGAGTGGAAGTCCCGTTAGCAGAGCCTGCCAGATTTCCCGCTGCTCGCAGATTGAGAAACCCGTAGTCAATGCCTCCAGGAAACCAATCATGTCGAGTTTAACTTTAGTCTCAAGGGTGCTGACGACGGTGTGTGATAGAATCCCCCAACACCCTGGGTAAACTCCTGGTCGAAGCAACCCTACCCTCACTGGATGCCAAAATTCCGCGTCTGCCAGCAAGGTCACTTGTACTCTTTCCAACACCCCCACCAAGTCGGCAAACCTCGCAAATATTGTAGAGCCAGGGATATCTATACGCTTCATCGGGATGTTGTTGTCTTTGTAGCCCCGCGATTGTAATTCCTTCGCAATGTCAAGAATGGCTGCCAGTATGGACCTGGCATAGCTGGTCCTATCCTGTGTAGTAAGCTTGAGAGGAGGGCTCATTAGATTCGTTTTCGCCGAAGGCTGATGATTTGACATGTTGACTTACTAATGTTTGGCTCTCTTGCGTCTGATGTACCTCCCCAGTTGTGTCTGAGCGCATGTCTGACCCGTTCTTGGCACCCACTGACAGGTTCTCGCGTTTATTGGGATTCCCAATGTCATCAGTGGTAAAATGTTTTGCACGCGACTGGCGAATCCCAGTCCGCCGGGCTACGCCAGTATCTTTTGGATGACATTTCGACTGGTGCGCCTTCAGGGCCCGCACGGAGGAGAAAGGGGGATACTGACAAAAAGGTTCCTTGCAGACAATACGGAGATGGCTGGCCTCGTGCTCGATAAGCTCCGCTTGGCTGTCGAATCCAAGTGTCGCTCGTGGACAGGAAAGCAAACGGCAAGCAAAAGCGGTTTTTCTGTACTCGACCTTGAACCTGGCGAACTCTTCAAGCTCGATACCTCCATAAGTTTGCATTGAGAGAAGGCTCCCAATAACTGTTCGGTAGCAAAGTAATAGGGTTTTGAGGCTGGTGACGCTAACCACTTGACCACCGTCGTCTGCATCTCCATGAATACACGTTAAAGATCAGTCGCTGCAAGTGTTCAAATCCAAAATGTGAAACTCACCTGCTATGTTGGCTTCTTCCAAGTCTTTGATACCCCGATCAGAAATGCTTTCAACAGCCACTGTATGCAGATTAGGATGTTCCTCCAAAAAAACCAGTCGCGCATCGGAAACACTTGAAGAATCCTTAGAGGCGTCACTGTTCCCTCGTTGAAGGTCTCTCAAAGTTGTGGCTAACCGAGATGAGAGCAGGAAGAATTGAGAGTTTGCGTCGAGCCCGGTTGAGGACGAGGCAATTGCAAGCAAATACTCTGTCCAATACTCGGTCGCATATGTGTGAAAGGCATGAAGCCCGCGAAGAATGCGGAGGTTACGTTCTGATTCGGGGCAAGCTAATGCCATTGTCTCCAGGCCCGAGAGCAGACAAGTCGCGGTGCTGACCCCATGCTGATAGCATGCAGTTGTCTCGCTTAGACCAATGTTACTTTCTGGACTCTGAAGAAATCTAAGTGTATTAGTCATATTGTGGTGCGGGGCTTGTATTAGAGGTTATCTACGTACTCCTTGACGGAAACATGGATAAACGCAAAGCTGGAATCTTTACGCATCTCTATAAGTGGCCCACAGATATCGAAGATATAGGGTGGGGGCAATTCAGAGACTTTCGTATCGCCATCACCAAAAGCCAAGGCTGATCGGAATTCGGCTTTTCTGAGAGGTCGCTTGGCAAAGGCAATCCAGCCAAGAACCATCTTAACCCGCTTGACGGAGCGGTCATCGAGGTGTGAGAGAAGTTGGGTGATTATTTTCCCGTAGCTTCTTAAGCAGTTAGCTTGGCTAGTATATACCTCCGTACCCTTTGGGCAGTGGCATATTGTGCCAAGAAAACTCACAATTCGCTCAATTTTCGAGGAAGAGTTTCGGCAGCCCTCAGTATTTCTTCCCGGCTGTAGAAAATATTTGTTGACAGATATTCCAGAACAAGGCGGGCCCAAAGAAACATGCCTACAACTTAGGATTAGCGATTTGCAATGTGGGCAGAGGAAGCGGAACGTGTTTACCGGCCGCCTTGTCTGCTATTCCATTAACCACATCTTGCAAATCTCTCTCGGTGATCTGCATCTCCTTCAGCCGTCCTGAGAGCCTTTTCATTCTGTCGGAAGAATACTGCCTGATAGCCTTCGTCACCTCAATTTTCTCCTCTCCTATAGAGACCGTCGGTTTCTGTCGTAATCGAACGGGAACAGGCTGAGTTACTCGTGTGGAGAGTAGGACTTTGCAAATCGTCGAGCCAGAGGATTCAGACGACGCCACAGAGACAACTCGCTCCAGCATTCTGATGATCTTTTTCTGTTGATCTTGGTCACATTCGTTGAGCCCATCCAAGAGAATGTGGATATACCGAGTCTGTGATGGTGAGTCTGCTGAACTAATAATAAGATCACAAATGAGTTTCTCGAGGACCTGCGAATTTAGTGCCTTTTTCTGGCGTATAAGCTCATCATATGCGTGTGCAACCAGGTCTGGATTTGACCGGATTAATTGGGCCAAAACAGATCGTAAAATCTGATCATACTCAATAGATGTCACGTATGAGTAGGTGCAGAAATGTGAGATGACGAGAGACGCATTAGCGGACTTGAGAAATGTGGTGATTCGTGATGCCAGGACACTTTTGCCAGTACCGGGATGGCCGTTCAAAACTAGAAAGGTTGTCTCATGGCTTGGCCGCATCCAGGAAGTGATCTTTGGGTTCTTGGTGACCCAGTCGGTGGTACCTGGGTAGTTAGACGCTTCAGATGCGATAGACTCAAGAATTTTGTGCTGATCAGACTCATCCAGCTTAAGCCAACCGACGATAGCCAGATAATGTGATGAAACCATCTCTTGTTCCTCTCGTTTTAAAGCATCAAGGGATTGTTGGCGCGAAGTCTCCAAAGCGTCCCGCATTGCTTTGGCTTCTGAGATATGAATAGCTGCGGCGGTTTTGTCGATCGAGTCCCCGTGGCGTTCCATATCGTCAAAGATGCCCTTAAACGTACGCTCGAAACGGCCCCAGGATGAATGAAAAAGATTTTTCCAACCTGGAAATAAAATTGTGTCAGAACTTGGATAGCATGAGGTCGATGGGGGAGTGGCCCCGGGTTCTTACCACCCCTGCGAACAAACTTGTAAGCGTGCTCATGAAATTTGAGAATGTCGGCATAGTACACAGCAAGGGTTTCTTGAACGTGTATGTTTTTGGAGTAGGCTTGATCAAAAAGCTTGAACCTGGCCAGAGGCTCTGCAATACGGGCATAGCCCTGGATTATCTTCTCAAACGCCTCAACGTAGTCGGACGCCACCTTGAGTATCACCTTTGTGGTATAAGTTAGAGCGTTATCGGGCATAACCGGAAAGAGTATCACCTTTATCGGTGCCCATATCCATGCCATATAAGGCGTTCCGTTGCACAATACCTCGATCGTTTTGGAATAATACGAGAGTCCGTCAAAAAGAGGCAAGAGCCGGCGCATATTGCGTAAGGACTGGCGGGCTGCAAGCTGGTCCTCGATTGAATGTGCTGCCTGCCGAACATCTTCAAGGGTCGTGTCCTGGAGGTTCTTGTGGTCGGTAATGGAGATGTATTGCTCAAGATCCTTGAATGCACGCTTGATGGTGCTCTGTGCTGCCGGCGAAATGGGTGTTCGACCACGGAGAGGCATGATTTGAACCAATGCAAATTGTATCGAGAGTGCAAAAGCTGGGGTTGAAAACTGACATGAACTGGAAATTGTTGGAGGCACACACTGGAAAAGCTGATGAATTGGGAAAACTCTCTACCAGGTGGGAGGTTTTCCCATCCCTAAGGCCTGGGTGGTCTTCCCACAGCACTGACCAGGTGGGGCAAGCACCTGACCTCCAACAGAAATCAATAAGGTATAACTTGAGCAGAACGAACGGGAAGACCACTACTCCAAGAGCTGTATTACTTGCCGTTCGGGCTTCTCTCAAAAAAGTGTGACGGCCGCTCAGGGCAGCCATCAGCCGTGCGGGAGAGCGGCGGGTAAGTGGCGGTAGTTGTCTCAGGATGCACAGCACTTGCATAGGCCCCACATTACTTGCATATGCCCCACATTACTTGCATATGCCCCACATTACTTGCATATGCCCCACATTACTTGCATACGTACTACCTTACCTAGCCAGATTTGGATGCAGGCGCAAACCCCCAAACCACTCAATTCCAGGTGAAACTTTGTCGAGTTTCCATGAAATGGTCGGTATTAATTTTCCACAACTTCTTCCCCTGGGCTGCAGTTTGCTTTCTAACATATACACCAAAGCTCGTCTTTCTGGACGCATCAATCACACAGCGCTCCTTCGAAAGCTTTTCCACCTACAAACATGGAGCGTAATACTTCTAGAAAGAGAAGGTTTCACGATTCATCCGTCGCCGACGATGCAGACCATTCCAGGCCCACGGATCGAGGGACAAAGCGATTCATCAGTTCTCCATTGCAGGTGCCACCAAGCAATGTTATTGATCTCACCCTAGACACAAGCCCAACTATGACAATTCAGGCAAGCGCGCAGTTAATAGAGCCAACGACTGGGCAGGAGAAAAAGATTGATATTTCTCTAGAACAGATCCCAGCTCCCGTCCCAGATGCTATCGTTTGTTTCGGGATGATTATTGGGATCCACGGCAGCGGAGCATTACCTCCGGGAACCGTGAATCATTCAGTTCGTCTCGAGAGCTCACAACGATTTGTATCGTCCAAAGACCCCAACATCAATGGAAAGCTTGATCTGGACTTCACCCAACTGTTGGGTGACCTGCTCGAAGAGCAGGGTCTCGATCTGGAATCCTACGCCTCGTCGATTGATGACCAACCCAACACCAGAGCAAGGACGATTCGTTTCCATGGCTCTTCCAGATTTTGCAGACTGGATATTATTCTCTACGGACCCTTGGACTTATTCGACGATCTCGGCACTTACCTTCAGGAGCGTAACATTTTTCTTCAAGATCCTGTCGGCTGCGAGCGAAATGTGAGATATTGCAATCCTCATCGATTGCCATCCGCCGACCCCTCGGTCCATGTATTGACATCCAGCCTCACAAAATGTGCTGGGTATGTCTCCGAGATGGAGTTCATAGCGGCTCGTCCTGAACTTCTCGACATTCTAAATTCACAGGAAGACCTTCCAGAGGCTGCACAGCCTCCTTCAATCAAAACGAAGCTTGCCAGGCATCAAAAACAAGCATTGACGTTTATGCTGGAGAGAGAGAACGGGTGGGCGTGGGATGGATCCAGGCCTGACATTTGGAAGGTAGAAGATTGGGATAGTGGCAGAGACCCAAGGTAAGACTTATATTTCATGTACTTCCGTAGGTAGCCTTGTCTGACATTCTGAAGCTTCCATAACAGAATTTCCGGCCGGGTCCAGGCAGAGCCACCTCCCCAGTTTTATGGTGGCATCATTGCTGACCCAATGGGCCTGGGCAAAACTTTGTCCATGATCGCCCTCGTTGCGTCCGATATAATGACAGATAATCATCCGCTTGATGTAGCTTGGAGTGACCAAGACATGTCCTCCGGACGTACGCTCATCATCGTCCCTCCACCCTGTGAGTTGCCCTTTGATCAAAAACGGTCAACCGTCAACTGACGATATTGGGACATCGCATTCCAGTGTTAGGAACGTGGGAGGAGCAAATTGTTGAGTATGGCAACAAACAACCAAGCCAGATCTGCCACCAAGTCATAAAAGCTAACATTGTCCTTTCCTTCTCCCAAGGCATGTATATCCCAACAACATCCCATGGCGTCTGCACCATGGCAAGTCCAAACTGTCAAGCCGAACAGAGATTAAGGATGCCATGGTAGTCCTAACCACATATGACACTGCATCTGCCGAACGGAAGAATGGAAACTCGTTGCTATATAATACGGTATGGAGACGTATTATTCTTGATGAGGGTACGTTGAGTGATACCCGATCACAGTCCCAAGACTTTGCTGACCCGCATCATCTTTCACAGCACACAAAATAAGCAATATCAAGTCACAACGAGCGTCTGCAATATGCGAACTCAAGTCAGTCGCCCGATGGGTCGTGACAGGAACCCCCATCCAAAATGAGCTCGGGGATTTAGCTTCACTGCTAAAGTTTCTGCAAGTTTACCCCTACTCTGATCGGCAAATCTTCAACACGGATATTACAGACTTATGGAAGTGCGGCCGTGACGAGGAGGCCGTAAAACGACTGAAGCGGCTGGCAGGCTGCCTTCTGCTTCGCAGACAGAAGGATATTTTGGACTTACCAGCTAGGCATGACTTGAGATGGCCCATCGACCTTGATCCATCAGAGAGACAGCTCTATGATGGCGTCCGGATTCAGGCACTTACAAAGATTGAGGAGGCTCTTACGCAAAGCAGTGATGGGAGCCACCCTCATAATTTTCAGAATGTTCTCCAAAAGATCGAGGCGATGCGAATGATCTGTAACCTCGGTTTACATTACCATTCTCGACATACAATTGAGCACTCGCAGAAATCAACTCCGGAGAGCTGGAAAGTCGTCGCCCAGAGCATGTTTAATATCCGTCGAGAGATGCGCCGGGTTGAATGTGATACGCCAACTTGCGGGTCAACCGTAGACCCAACTTCGTACGACCTCGGTGACTCAAAGCAACAACAGCTACGTCCTCTCTTCACTAAGTGCTGGAAATTCTTGTGTTCGTTATGCGCTCAGAAGTTGGGAAACAAACAACTGAAATGCGGATGCAAGACTCCTTGTCCCGTCGCTCCAGTCTCAACTGATATTACAAGCCTAGACGACGTTCCAATGGCAACCCCAGTCCCAGTCGGGCCTTTAGCTTCCTGTTCATCTTCAAAAATTTCGATGCTGTTAGACGACTTGCAGAAGCAACCGCAGGATCTCAAATGGTAAGAAGGTCTTTCTTGTTTTGGCGCCTCCACACTATTGACCAGCCGTGCAGTGTGGTTTTCTCGACCTGGCGAATGACTCTAGATCTCATTGAAGCTGGGCTCAAACAAAGATCGGCTATCCGGTATCTCCGGTTCGACGGAAAAGTCCCACACAAGGAACGACAAGGAGTTATTGATCAATTTCGACATGATGCTTCAGTTAGAGTGTTGCTTCTGACAATTTCTTGCGGTGCTGTCGGGTGAGTTAAACAATGTAAAGCCTCACACGAATAGCTTCGAGAATTAACATTACCAGGCTTACGCTTACTGCCGCATCCCGGGCATATCTCATGGAACCTCATTGGTAAATGTGCACCGCTGACCCAGACTTGTCGCTTACTGACACTCAAGCTTGTTGTCCGCAGGAATCCCACGCAGGAAGACCAGGCTCTTGCGCGGATCCATAGAATGGGCCAGACGCGAGAAGTTACTACAGTCCGCTTCGTTGTCAAAAACTCATTTGAGGAGGTTAGCAATATCAAATTGCGTCCCAACACTTGGCTTTGATTGACCTAACCGTTTCCACCAACAGAGGGTTATAGAGATCCAAGACTCAAAAAGGGACCTCGCCAGCATTGTCCTCAACCCACAAGGCGAAATCGGCGGCCACAGTCGTAATCAGCGTTTGGAGGTAGGCCATTCAATTCCTACCATACCCATGCGAAGCGTGTGGCTCAAAAAAAGCTAATAGCGGTATAGTCATTGCGCGCTCTCATAAAATAGGCAATCACACACAAATCATTAGATCCGAGTCTTTCCGGCGGCAACATGATGGGCCAAGGGACATTAAGTGACCGAATATATTCACACGCTACAACATGCAGTCTGTACTGTGTGATCTTTCAGAAATACCAGGTTCCTGCATGACCTCTAGTTGCCAAACGGATAAATGAACCCTCGCACCACCACGCCATTGCTCTTTATATCACATCTCCCCCCTCTTTTTCTCTTCCCTCCTCTAACCTATTTCACGTTTCCAAACTTCATCTCGAGCGCTACCTACTCAATACTCAAAATGCGCTCCAACTTTCTCTCAACCCTCCCTCTCTGGGCATCCTTCCACCTTCTCACACCTCCCTCCCGCACCAACAATAAGTCTTGCAACAACCCCGTCCCTACTCGACTTGGCTCGCTGACTCCATAATCTCGGCCAATCTGACTAACCCTAAAGAAAGCCGTATAAGGATGTTAAATATACGAGCTATAATAAGCCGATAGTAATTAATAGAAGATGTTAAAATGGCCTTCGTTTCTCGAAGACCTAAAAAGTTAAGTAATATATGCTTTTTTTCCCCTTTTTTAATTCACAGTGTTATCGGGGATAACAGGAGAAAGATAAAGCCTGACCAATTGTGCAGTCACAATCCCAATCCACTTTGTCTGCGCAATGCATGTCACATGATTATCACATGACATGGCTCAATTGAACAATCTGCCACGACCTGGTCGGGCGCGCGCGCTACTGAGGCCCACAACCAAGATCTCTAGATGCTTTCAACGGTTGCTAAATGCGGTAATAAGGCCAACTGCCAGGGCATTTGCCCTGGCCGCATACAGCCAAGAAAACCACACTAGGCAAACCTTCTTCCAGACTTCCACTTCAACCTTCTTCCCATTCATCTTCTTCCTATTCATCGTCTTCCTTCCACAACAAATCCTCCGGCCAAGCAAGTCGCGAGAGACCGGTACCCGTAGGTCCTGCTTCTGTATTCGTGAGAGTGGCCTGTCCCCGTGCCAGCTAACAGAATCCTGCCTTGCAGTCTGAACTAACTAATCGATCGATCCGAAGACTCCACGATTTCCCGCTATTACTGTAAGGCATGATCAGCCCGATTCCGAAATCTTCATCAAGCTGATCATATCCTGCCTCAAGAAAGGGGAGATGTCTCGCAGGCAGCGCAACCATGGGCCATAGTGGCAAGTACTACTCCAAGGTTCCAAAGTACCGCCTCGCATACTGGAAGAATGGGAAGGTAGTCCTAGAACAGTCCAGGTACCCCCGCCTAAAACGTCGTTTAATCCTGGGAGAGATTGAAATTCGGCTAATATATTCAAAGTCGTCGGGAGGGTTGATGTCTGGTCCAACTTGGATGTACCGACCATGTGAACACTTGGATCCGACGGAAGGATCTCTTTCACGCAATACGTAGACAAAGAGAGCGCGTCAAATTTTCGGCGTACAACCTGCGGTCGTCGTCTTTGCGCCGTCCGGCAATGCTGACAAGGGAGTGTTTCTTTACCCCGCGATGCGCGGAAGCGGACGCGGTACGGGGCGCGCCGCACTGGGGCTGATTTCATGATGGTGTGCGGGGTTTGCGAGATGCGGCGCGTCGTCGCCCAAAAAGCCACAGGAGAGGAGCAAAGAATATGTTTCTAAACACTGCAAGGCGTCGCGAAACCTTTAAACCCCCAAGCTGCGTGCACCACGAGCTCAGCGAGTCGCGTCGCGCCGTCACGCCCTCGTACGCAGAATGGCGTAGAATCAGATTAGAAGACATCATGTCTCTGATGTCCACGGTGCATCTGCGGTGGGCTGGGTTCACATACGACATTTGCACAGTGCTTCGTGCCATTCGCTGCCCGCACCGCCACTGCTCGACCATAGACGATTTGGCAGCGAACCAAGCCCAGTTGACGCCGGTTTTCAGCCCCGCTCCACGGTAAGGGCGCAAGATGCTGCTCTTGATTTCACCTCGTCGCTACTGTGGCAATACTGCACCGGCCAGAGAAGCGCGGCGGACCAGTCAGGAAGCTGAAGCCTCGACGGCAACGCATGGATTACATGAATGATGCAATAATGCGGTATAAAATTGACTCTAAGCTAAAACTAGACATATGTTAGCCAAAATGCAGTACGGATTTGCGGATAGCTCCTTACACGCCTTACCGACACTGCTGGGCGTGAGTGGCAGCGTAAGGCGTCCACCACAGGGCTTCGGCAGGTGTATAGTCCCAGCAAACCACCTCCTCACATCATCTGATGCCCCATAGAGTGGCAAAAGTGTATTTGTTTAGGTAAAGATATCAAAAATATATAATATTGTAGTATACATAATACTATAGTATTCGGTTCTTCTAGACTTAGCGATCTATAGCATCGCCGTCATCTCATTAACTATGGGTTGAAAATGGTCTTTGCAGTACGGATATAGTAAGTACTGCCCCCAACCTCATTTCCACTACACCAACCGCAACGCTTGCTAGATTCTTTAACATCTAGCGCCCTTCTCGCGGAGCTGCCGCATAAATGCTTCATGCCCGTTTACAACAGCATACATCAATGGCGTCAGGCCCTCACTATCTTTTACCTCAACAGCAACGTCCTTCTTCAGAAGTAATCGCACAATTACTTCGTACTTGAAACTAAGAGCCATCGTTAGTGGTGTCCATCCAAATCCATCCTCCGCCTCAATAGCAGCGCCCTTCTCTAGGAGCAGCCGTATAACTGCTTCTTGCTGGTATTCAACAGCCAACCTTAGTGGTGTGCATCTATTTTTATCCTTCGCCTCAATAGCAGCGCCCTTCTCGAGGAGCTGCCGTACAACTGCTTCATGGCCGTGTATAGCAGCCCGTATTAGTGGTGTCCGGCCATCTTTACCATTCGCCTCAATAGAAGCGCCCTTCTCGAGGAGCTGCCGTACAATTGCTTCATGGCCGTGTATAGCAGCCTCTATTAGTGGTGTCCGGCCATCTTTATCCCTCGCCTCGATAGAAGCGCCCTTCTCCAGGAGCTGCCGTACAACTGCCTCATGCCCGTTTATAGCAGCCCGCATTAGTGGTGTCCGGCCATCTATATCCTTCGCCTCAATAGCAGCGCCCTTCTCCAGGAGCTGCCGTACAACTGCTTCATGACCGTGTATAGCAGCCTCTATTAGTGGTGTCTGGCGTTCTTTATCCTTCGCCTCAATAGCGGCGCCCTTCTCGAGGAGCTGCCGTATAATTGCTCCATGCCCCTCTGCAGCAGCCTTTATTAGTGGTGTCTGGCGTTCTTTATCCTTCGCCTCAACAGCAGCGCCCTTCTCAAGGAGCAGCCGCACAACTGCCTCGTACCCCTTCTTTGCCGCATATAGTAGCGCCGCCCACCCGCCTCTGTCTTCAACAAATAGATCTACCCAAGCTGCCTGATTTGTATGACTCGGGTCTAAGCTATGTGCGCCTCCCAAGACCGCAGCGCCTATTTCCACTGACTTCTGAAAATTCTTTCCTGCCTCTTGATCTCTTTTAATAGATTCCAATACTCGTCCCATCCTCCATAATCTAGTCGCTCTGTCTAGGCTGTTTTGTTGTTGCGACTCTTGATCAAATAGCCCTTGGCCGTTTCTGAAGTCTTCGTACTCCTTGACCTCCACCCGATCTTGAGGTATTTCCCAGTCCCAGACAAGCAGGAAGTCGACTGGAAAGGTTGTTATTGACTCCAGAGGTTCTAACCACGTGGTGTTTGCAACATCTGAATCGTATGTAAAGGGAGCCGCAATCCTGATAACAGCCGAGAAATCGCTGTGCAGCCTAATAATTGTAGGCCTTGATGCTCCTTGAAGGAGGCAAATGACATCCCCTGGTTGGATTGGTTTTGCTGCTGCTGGGAGGGTTGAATACTCGCGCCGATCTGCCCTCGTGTCCTTCCAAGTGATCCTATCTCCTTCAACCACCCATACTTCGCCTAAAACACAGCCCTTGCCGCTGATCACCGCTACCTCCTTCCCGTCCCAAGTCTCTACAGATATCTGATTGGAGAGGGAGAAGGTAATAAGTTTCTCAAAGACCGTTTGCCACGAAGCATCATAATCGGCCAATAACCCTACCGCACCGGGATCGTCAGAGCTCATACCAAGCAAGGCATAAACTTTGTCAAGAGCCACTGTAGCCTTGCGGGTATGGAACATGTCTACCAGTTCGCCCAAAGGACGGATAGACAGAGAGAATCTGTCCCGCTGAATCGAGTTGTATCTGGGCTGGAAGACGGCGTTTCTGATGAGGTAGGTTATTGGAAGGATCAGGCTGCGCAGGTTTGGGTCGCCGTCGTAAAGCCGTTTGAGTGCATTAAGGCCTGAGCCAAATACATATCCGTCAATCTCGGTGGGTCCGCATTTGACAAGGACATGTCGTGCTGCGGCAACCTCCTGAACGACCTATTTCAAATGAATCTTATTAGCACTCTGTTAGTAGTAGCAGTATGGAGCATACCCGCCTCCTTACCCATATGCGTTGGAACCATGGCCGCTCAATGAGGTCAAGGATGGCTTGTTTGTTTATATTGTCCATAGATGTAGATTTCTGGCTCGAACTCATTCGTATATCCTCGAGCGCCTGGTCGGTGGTGGCTGTCGCCTCTCCGAGCCAAACAATAACACGGCTTGCTTTGGCATAGATCTTGGCCATGGACTGGACCTGCTGGCTCTTTTCGGCCGTGTTTTGTTGGTCAATGCAGATAGCATCTACCCACATGAGCCGATCCACGTAGCAATCCCGAAGATGCAATAGCGCTGCATGCAGGCTCGCCGAAACAACGTATTCACGGTCGTTGATCCAGATAGCCTTAGAGTTGACTCCAGAGCCCCATGCATAGGATAAGGCGTCATAGTGGTGGGCGGTTCCCGAGTCTAATAAGTGATAGACAGAGAGATGGCATTCGATGCGGGAGGTCTCGTCTGGATGTGGCAGAAGCCGGAGCAAGCGAACGCTGCCTTTGGGTAGAGGAGAGTAGTGGTCTGAAGGCATGATGGTGCCGCAACGTGCCGCTCCGGAAGGAAAAAATGAATAAGTGAATGCTAAGATATCCAGATGCGGTTTATCGAGGTATTATCGCCTGTGTTCTGTGCGTCCTCTGGCGTGGGCCGTTGGGCAGCAACCAGATGGCTGACGCCGACTGCTGTCTTACGGCGGTTACGAGCAAAATAAAAGCACCCCTGTCAGGTACCTGATCCGTGCCACCAGTCCCGCGTTCACAGGTGAGCACACGGACCAGGTACATACAATAACATGGTTTATCTTACCCATCACTATGATAGGATGGGAAGGCCGCCGTGTTTTAAGCCACCGCAGGACTCCCGCCATACCCCGCTGTTGAGCGGGGAACTAGTGACCTCACCATCTTTAACCCCAACTAACACCACCCTTCATCTCATGCCAGGCCGAGTGGACGCGCTTCAACCGCCGAAGATAGGACGTTTAACACTTGGAGATTGGCCTTCAAGCTGGTTTACTATTCATCCTACAGACCCACGAGCATCCGCGGCGAAGAGACTTTCAAGGGATTGCCTTGGATCCCGAGGCATAAAGAGTACAGGTCCGAGGGGACGACGATAAATCACGATGATGATGAGCCCGAGACCCAGAAGCCCCTTCAGCACCCCGCCTATACAGACCCAGTGGCGGCAGAGTTTGGGGGCTTTGCTAGGCACCAATCTCTGTATTCAGGCGCCCTTCTCGATATACTGTATATCCGTGGTGCGGATCACCAGTTGCCCAGGCCATAATGGCAACTGTTGCCACCTGCTTGCCCTTGCGCATCCTTTGCAGCCAGACATCTCTGTCGGCTAGGACCGTTTAACTGGTCTTGGTCTCTTCCACTTCAGAATTGAAGGCTTTTCTATTCACACGGACAGATCATGAGAAAATATGGTGATAACCCCCGCATTAGTACCGCAATCCCTAAAAATATGAATTACCCACTTTGGCGCTTGGCTTACGCTAGAATTACACAGTCTTGCATATTACAGTCCATACTTGTTGTCTGTGTACCGTACCCAGTGTCCTAACATATTCACACTCGTCTTAAATGAAGTATATACTACCCACTGTGCCCCACCATGATGTCAACGACGTCAATGACTTCCACAGCATGTCTGATCCCGCACTTTTGCATATAAAATCCACATACACAGCCCATACTCGATCCCAATCTGTGATACTATTTCCTCTACTATACGTCTACCACCGTAACGTAATACCACCACCTCACCACCCATACAAACGTTTACCCGGTCGATACGCAGTACCAGTCACCCCTCTTTCGCGAGCCCACAACCGCCAGCCATGTCGCAGTCCAAAGCCGACAAGATCGAGCAGGTCCGGGCCAACCTCCCGCTCCCTGAACAACCTCCCGCCCCTTCGGACTGGCAGTCAGCCGACGCCCGCACCACCAATGTAGGCACCGGCCGCTTCTCAAGCGACGTCTCCACCGGTGACGGCGCAACCGCGGGCCTGCGCGAGCCGGCCACCAAGAGCTCCGAGGGCGTGGACATGAGCGGTATCGGCCGCCAGGGCAAGGACGGCCTCGAGGACATCCCCAAGGATGCCAAGGCTAGATGAATTGTGGAGATTGATTACAAGTATGATTGGATTTGTTTGAAAGCAGCGACGACAAACTGTCCGAAAGGACCAATCTTGGAGAGTGTCAAGGGGGTTGAAATTAATCGAGATTTTTCTTGTCTTTGGTATCCAGTCACTAGCACTTTGCATAAGTCGTCGGGCTATGTACTGTACCGAGTGGCCAATGGACGTCGGAAAATAAGTGTGGCATGCGAGGACTTCTCCCAGGCAGACTGGGGCTTTAAACGACAAAGGGAATAAAAAATCAAGATTGATTTGTGGTTTGCTTGATCCATTTTTTTAACGAAAATAAAAAAGTTCATTTTGTCTAACTCTCAGTACATATAGCTATTTTTTTGGAACGACCTGTTTGTTGACAGCGAACCACCTTGTCTGAGACGCTCGTCACAACCTTTGATTCCCCTGTCATCTCACCTTTGGGGTACTGCTTTGCAGTCAGTATCCACTGCCGGTGCAGGTTTTAACATAAGGATCAAATGTAACGCTGCCCGGCGCAGTAGATACTTAGCGTACGAGGATGAGGGTCACAGTGCAAGCTGGTGGAATCTAGTGTTAGGGTGCCGGTAGAGAGATCAATTGAAGCCTGACCTTCCTCTGATTGGAGCAGGCTCAGCTGGTTCTTGATACACATCAAAGCCTCCAGACATCTCATTATCAGCTTCAGAATCATCTTCTCAACAATCCTCATTTACTTACCTGACAGTGCCTTTAATGCCGAGGGCTTAAACGGAGCTGGGGATGAAGAGTGAAGTGAGGTGTATAGAGATTTGTTTGTGTACGTGGCAGCTGCATTGGAAACAAGACGTTTGGGTACTGGCAAGCCCAATTTTGAATAGAAGGGTGTGTTGGGTCCACTTGATTCATTTACACAATATAGATCTATAGAATTAATAATTTTATTATAGGATATATAATATTAAAGGCAATTTATCCTTGGGCACTACCCTTTTTACTCCATGGGCACTAGGTTGGATCATCGGGCACTACCCCTTTTACTCCATGGGCACTAGCCCCCATAGAGCCTTATAAGGCCCCCTCCTTTTCAACATCCTGAACAACGTCAACACTGTAAAACAACCTCAAAGACAACCATGCCCACGAAAAAAGCCAACTGCATAAAAAATAATTAATTTACTATAGGAAAGGTCATCTACTTAATACGGTGAATATAACGCAGTCTTCGTATGTCCACCAACCCGGCCACACACTACACTTGCAAGTCCTCCGGGTGCGTAAGTAATAACAAAAGTAGGCGCTTAAAATCAACAATGAATTGCAAACACCTCGGAAACCGCGTTTCCAGCGCTCAACAGCCGCGACCACGCCCACGCCCACGCCTACGCCCACCGCCACGCCCGCTGCCCTGCACCTTCTTAGCGGTGGGCACTACGACCCGGCCGCTCCGGGAGATTGTAAGCGATGCCGGTGCCGTTGATGCCATCGCTATAGTCGACGACGGTGTCACAGTATCTTGCTTAACCGTAGTGGTCACGGTGCGGGACCGTGACCGCTTTGGGAGATTCTCCGAGACTGTCACCAGTATAAGTGAAATAAGCTAGGAGAATTGATTGACCGTCTTATAGATTAATGTAAATAGCTTTAAGGCCGGCGACGGCGACGTGGTGGTTGATGGAGATGTGGTGTGGTGGGTGGTGTGGTGGTGTGGTGGATTGATAGAATTCAAGATGATCAACTGCAGCACCTTTGGCCAGGCACTAAGGCCAAAGTTGGCCAATATGGGGGCTAGTGCCCATGGAGTAAAAGGGGTAGTGCCCGAGGATCCAACCTAGTGCCCATGGAGTAAAAAGGGTAGTGCCCAAGGATAAATCGCCATATTAAAGTGGTTAGGTTGTAGTTTGCTCAATTGCTTTAGTACGTTCTGTAGAGTTTCATTGTGAGCTCACCAAAGATACAGTCCTGTAACCCTTGCCCCTGAGAACGTTCCATGTTCCACAAACAGGGGTCGGCTTATTCCCCAAAAAGGAAATAAGGAATCAAACTAGAGACGTGACTAGTCAACGGATGCAGGCGACTCTGCAACCAACAGCAGTAACATGGAACGCACGTGACCCACCCTCAAGGCAACCCACCTGTCAGCAAACACATCATGGGATGTTCTACGCGTCGAAAAAAAAAATTCGCGAATATTCAGTCTCAAGCCAGAGCGTCTGGGAGACATTGTCATTGTATTCTAAGCAGATCACGCAACAAGAAGAAATTCAAAATGGGACACCACAACCACCATTTCGGAGGCGATCAACACTCCCTACGCGGAGCCTGGAGTCCGCCTAATAGCAGGGCAAAGTAAGCACGCCTCAGTCCTTGCAACCATCCAAATCTCTCTCCCCTACAGGAGGGCAAAACTTCAACAACGATAACTAATCTTTTTTGTTTAAACATGATAAGCTTCTGCGAGGAAGACTACACCATGTCATTCTACCTAGCCGAATTCATAAACTCAGTCAGCAACCTCGCCTACGTGTACTTTGCGCTCAAAGCAATCTATCAGAGACGAGAAGCAGACTTCATGTCCCTCTCCCTCTTGGCTTTGGGCGTCGGCTCCTTTTTGTTCCACGCCACGCTCCGCCATACCATGGAATTCTGCGACGAGCTGTCAATGCTGCTTCTCACCTGGTCGATGCTCCACGCGGTGCTTACGGTCCGGCAGACAAAACACAGGTCGAGGATCATTTCTTTTGCCCTTGCGGTCGTGTTTCTGTCCTTCTCGGCGTTTTACGTCTGGTCGGCAACTATTATCTACCAAGTTATTGCGTTTTCTTGCGCGCTGGGAATGGTGACGGCCCGCGGTCAGTATTTGCTTAATTGGATGCCCGACTCGGAACGGTGGTTCGGAACGGAAAGGAGTAACGAGTGGAACGCGAGGACGCGGCAGGCTATTGGGGTTTGCATTTTTGGGTACGTGCTGTGGCATATTGATTTGGAGTTTTGCATGGAACTGAGAGCGCTGAGGGGGATGATGGGATTGCCTTGGGCCTGGGGGTTGGAGTTGCACGGGTGGTGGCATGTCTTGACTGCTATTGGGGCTGCCAAGTTTATGGATGTTGCTAGGGAGATTAGGGAAGAAGAGAAAGAGGAGAGAGCGAAGGCGGGGAAGAAGAGGGAATGAATAGCTGTGGAGGAGGGGAGTTTTGATCACACAATCTTGCAAGACAGACTGGGAAGAGCGGTGCAGTGCGGTGAGGCTGCTGGAAGCGATGAGGAGATGAGCAAAACAATAGATGGCGCACAGGTATAATCGTTAGAACAAAACGGATAGAAATTTGAAGGTTTGGTTGCTATTGCTGTTCAGTGTTGGTTATCAGGTATGCTTACCTGACGGTCAGGGGAGCGGATGGAATGGGTACACGTGTCGGGTGGAAAAAAATTTCGACGCCCCGAAATAGTTGCATCTTGCGACCTATGCAGCAGTCAGTCCACAGCATATGCAGCCAACCCGATAGCCAACAACGACCAACACTCTCGGCGACCTTAGGTGCCGTTGGTTGTGCCTGCTGCAAAATTGGGTTGCCTAAATCATCCACTATTGGAGGACTCGGACCTGATGAAAATCCTGCAAACTCACTTTCCTATATCAATCGGACTTCCTAATTTTCCATTCAACGACCTTTGACGTTTGCTTACCCATTTACCCCACCAACACAGACAAATTAAGAGACAAAATGTTTTGGTCTTACCCCACCATCCCCGTTGACTCCCTCTCAAAAAAGTCCTACGACTTCATCATCATTGGCGCCGGCACCGCAGGCAGCGTCATCGCCTCCCGCCTTTCCGAACGGAACCCCTCCCTCTCGGTGCTAGTCATCGAAAAGGGCGGCGTCCGTGACAACTTCCTGTCGCGCATCCCGCTCCTCTCGCAAAACCCAGGTTTTCCCACCTTACAAACCGTCCTTCGGCATTCCGAACCAATCCCCGAGGCCAATGGACAGAAAACACGTCTCTGGTCGGCCGAAGCCGTTGGCGGCACCACGCGCATGAATGGCGGCATGTGGACGAGAGGCGTTCCGGCGGGCTATAACGAGTGGGCGACTGAGTACGGACTGGCCGAATGGAGCTGGGAGAAGGTTGAGCCGGTTTTCCGGGGAATGGAGAATGCGCTGTCGCATCCGACGAATGAACGAAGAGGTCACGGAGGAAAAGTGCCCTTGCGACAGCCGGGCACCGTATATGGGATTCATGAGTGGGCGGACAAAGCAGCTGAGCGGGTGGGACTCAAGGTGGTGGAAGACGTTAATGACCCTTTGGCGCCGTCGAGTGGGTGTTTTAAGATGGAGCATACGGTTGATGAGCGTGGGATGAGAGCCAGTGCCTATCGTGTCTGGCTACCAAAAGAGGTGGTGTCGGCCAGAAAAAATTTGGATATTTGCACAGGTGCCGTGGTTAAGAGGCTGGTTTTTGATGAGGACGGTAAAAGAGTCACGGCGCTGAGGGTCATGTCAGTTACTAAGGGCGGGAAGAGGGAGGAGGTCGAGGTCAAAGTGAAGAAGGAGGTGGTGGTTTGTGCAGGGGCGTTGTGCACACCGCAGTTGCTTATGCTCAGTGGGATAGGGCCCCGAGCTCAACTTGACTCGCTCGGAATTCCTCTTGTCAAAGAGCTCGACCATGTCGGCCGCAACTTTGCGGATCACACTTCCTTCCCGATAATGTCCGAGGTCCCGCAAGACCACACCCTTCACATCCTTCAACGGCCGCTTGTCTTTCTTGGGAATCTTCTCCTCTACATCGTGTGGGGTGTTGGTCTCCTCGCAGCCAACACCACTTGCCGGTCCATCTTTGTCAGCAGCAGGGATATTGATGAGCATACCCTTTCAGTCCCTTCAGAGACCAAGAATCAGAGTCCGCAGCATCCCGATAATATTCCTGATGTCGAAATCATGATCAACCCTGTCAATTGCCTCCCGCTAAATATCCCGAATAAGCACCTAACGACGTGGTACGTGACTCTCGCCCAGCCGTTTTCCCAAGGCAGACTCGAGTTGCGTTCAAAAAATCCCCTGGATCACGTCAAGTTTCACTACCCCTTATTTACCGACCGCCGAGATCTGGTTGTCCTGCGAAAGGCAGTCCGGTTCGCGATGAAGATGGCACACGAATTGGCGCACAATGTTGGATACCCTGAAAAAGCCAAGTTGGCGTTTGCGCCTGGCATGGATCTCGGTTATTTATCCATGCTGATCGCAAGTATCGACAACGAAAAGGTGAAGGTGCTACCTTCGCCAGGATTTGACCTGCCAGATGAGAAATACAAGGTGGTGACCGACGCTGAAATCGACGAGTACGTGAGCTACGTGGCTACATGTGGGCTACACCCAAGCTGCACCGCAAGGATGGCAAGAAATGAGAGCGAAGGGGTTGTAGATCAGAGACTGCGCGTCTTTGGGGTTGAAAACCTGAGGGTGGCGGATGCAAGTGTACAGCCCAAAATTTCAAGTGGACATCTGATGGCACCGATCTTGATGATTGGGGAGCGGGCCGCCGAGTTCATTCAACGAGACCTGGGAAGTCAGGGGAGGTAGAGTTCTTGGGGCAGTTATTTGGAGCAAACGTCTCAGCAAAGATATCATTTTAGGATGTTGTCCTGTAGGCTAATAACAATAACAAGCTATGATTGCGAAGAACCTATCCTGCACCAACCCCAGGTCATCCAAAAATGCAGTCAGGCAGAGAAGCATGTCTTGTCCGAAAAAACCGGTGGCGGGGGGTGTTGAGAGAAAAGTTCATTGCGTGGTATGCTGGGCTGAACGGTGGTCACCAACATGAGCCGTTGTGCGGCGTTGGGGAGAACTTTAGGTACATGGACAGTTTGAGCTGCTAGCTTCTCGTGGAGGAAAGGGAAGGTTGCTCAGTTTTGGACTTGAGCGGTATGGGTTCGTCGAGGAGGGGAACAAGTATTTCGAGACTAAGTATGAATGGTACTGGTCAAGATATCAAGCAGCTGGTGCCGGTCGATAGCGTTCATGCCGTGGCGCTCACTAATAATAGCAAGAGCGGATCAGTGGTGATGACCTTTGGTACCGAGTTCAATACGGCTTATGCTCAGCCCGGAGGCGATCTCGGTCGCCCGAATATCCCTTCCTTTCGTGTTGTCATCTTCATGTTTATGACGCATTTCCTTCGCCAAAGGCGCGCAGGAAGTTGCCATTAAAATCACTTCTTTTTTGGATTCCTGGGTGCCAGTCGAGGTCGGTACCTTGCGTGGATAAACAGCGAACGGCCTTGAGTGCGCAGTCATTTTTTTCCAAGATTCTTTTCTTGTTTGACTCTCAGCGTTATCGGGCACAACCGGAAGAGAAGAAGAAAAAAAACCCCGAACAATTATACATCACACTAATCGACTTCATACAATGCATGTCACATGATTACCACATGACATGGCTCGATTGATAAGGCACCTATCTGCCACGACTCGGTCGCAGGCGCCACGACGACGCCCACAACCAAGATCTCGAGATACCTTCGACGGTCGTCAGATGTGGTGATAAGGTCAGCTGGCACACATATTAGGCAAACCTTCCACTTTAAATACGATTTTTTCCAAGATAACAGTCCCGCTTTCTTTTAAATTCAGGTTTGTCTGATACGCCACCTAGAGGTATTTGATCCGCGGAGCTCCGAGACGAAAAGCTTGTTTAGATAACTGACTCGAGCATGTCACAGATGTCGACAATATCATTATCGGCTGTAACCGTGCAAAACTGTGGGAACTGATCTGTCTGCGCTTCTTTCTTCCAGCCAAGCCACCGTCTTTCTTCCTTTTTCCCACATTACCACAGCGATATATATTCTTCATTTTCAGCATTCATTAACCTCCAATAAAAGCTTCATTGCCTTTCTCCTCAACAAACTCCTGCAGCAGGCCCCGCCGGCACGAACCTCCGACATGGCGACAACTCCAAACCTCAATGCTGGACCTCTTTCCGTCGAGCGATCAGGAACCTGTTTTCTCAACTTGCCCGCCGAGATCCGGATCGAGATATACCGACTCGCATTTGTCTCTGCCACACCGGTCTCTTGTGATGACTACTACTGGGGGAGGAAGGTGAAACGCACGCTTAAAAGTCTCGAGAAAATCTTGCCTCACGTCTATGACGAAGCATACATGGTATTCCAAGTTGAGAACACATGGGAGATTATGATCGAAAACTATGGGCCAAGATTTGCCGGAAGATCCTTTTCAAATATTTTTCTGGGTCTTGACTCGCATAGTTCCGACGACATGACCCTCGGCAGCATCGGCGAAAAGCGCAGATTCTTTATCAAGCTCTGCTATATTGATGACCGCAGCACCGAGGAAGACGTCGGGTACTATGATGACATTGATGTTTTCCGGCAGAACCTCCGTACGATTATGTGGTTTCTGAGAAGCATTCCGGCGATCGATTACCTCAGGATTCAATGTTTTGGAGCCTCCGTCGACCACGGGGAGTCGTATCCTTTGGACCCATGGGGCTGGCCAACTGATGAGCTCGGCCAAATTCTCCTTACATATGTCGGCGAGCAGCTTCGCCGCGTCAGAGAAGTCGAGATTCTCAATACCCGGAAGAATTCGCCGAACCGCTCAAGAAGAAGATCACGGGAGACACCGCCCTTGACCCTCTGCTGGCCATGTATCTCCGGCTGGAAAAGTACGTGGGTAACTGGAAGAAATATGAGGAGCAAATGGAGGCAGCACGTCTTGCGACGGAGACAGGAGAGCATCAGAGGTTTTTGGAGATAAGGGAGGATATACTGGTGCAGGTTCGGGCAAGAATGGCAGAGATGGAAGAACAAGTGTACCTGGAAGACCCAGGCATGGCACAGAAGTCTGAAGTTACATCAACTCCGGACTTTTGAGCTTCAGCTCGACTGAACCCGTAACGACCATGGTTCCGGGGGCTGAGCTTGTGCAAAGCAGGCCTAGCCAAGCGGCCGCCCAAGGAGACACCTGTCGTGCTGGACTTTTGGGGCGCGAAGACAAGTATGGAGAGAGCTGCGCTCGATAACTGAAAGATTAGTTATCCAATAGTACAGTATCAGATAACATTACAAACATGGAGAATGAGAGTTTTCATCGTCTACCCCATGCTCCAGCTCGTCGATAAAAGACACAACAACAGCCTCATTCACTGTCAAACCAAAAATAAGGACAAGCGCTGTGGAAGTCGTTCTTTCGGCGAAACATGACCTAAAATCCATATAAAACCCTGCCAGAGGAATGCTCGGCCAGCCGCAGATAACAGTTAGGATTGAGCACTGCCCATAATCCTCGACGCCGACGACGTCCAGGTACAAGCCGTTAACAACATACGCTGGTGGAGATGCGGAATTTGCAATAATCTGTCTCGTGCTCGTTCAGTTATCCGATTCCTTGGTTTCCCCATTGTGGATTTGACACCTGGTTCGAGAATCTCTGTGGAACGTCATGAAAATGAATGGGACTTGGTGTATATAAACATGATCCGTAGCATTAATGTCTCGCAGCCACAGAAGCTCTTCCACCATCATGAACGCCCTCAGAAGTCGGCCCTGTATCCGCAGGAACGTGATTGTCTCGGGACCTAAAAGGTTTCCAAACCCAAAAAGCAAACGGAAAAGTTTCAACTAAAACGCTGTAGCCCTGACATTTTGATATCCATATCCCGTAAGCGCCGCCTCGTCGTTGAACTTATCCCACGCCGAAGCTCATCTAGAATCCCTCCTCTCTCATCTTCACCTGTTGGGAGAGGGCCATCACCCATCGGAACTGCGGGAGGTTCACTATCCTGCAGAATCGGGGCTGGTTCGATATCGGTAGGGGAATGTCGCAGCCCTGACACCGCCGGTTTTATATCCCCTAAGCGGCCTCCGCTCCAAGACTTGAGCTTGCCCAGAGCGGTATTCATAGCGGTATTCAGGCCTGTTGTTGTCTCATCTTGCTCGATGGGTGGGGCGCCATCATCCCGTTTATGGCCGGGAGGCACCATATCAAGAGTGCTAGCTCGGTCCTTTGAAGACGACACTATTTGTGCCTCATGTAAGCGGGGTACCATCCGCTTACCGGTCTGTCCTATTGCATGCCAGTAACCCTCCTGGTCATTGTTGTAAATCTCTTCCATGCGCCGAAGAAATTCATCAGCACGCGCCCGTCCAACATCAACCTTTGAGGAAATCGGGGCCCAGTTGGTGGTGTCCTCAACTACTATTTCCGATATCTCTATCGAACCTGGCAGGGGCTCATTGTCTGGTCCTGTGAACCGGAGGGATGGTCGCGTTGAATCTGGGGGTTGTTCGAGATCAGGTAGCGTCCCTAGCGTAATCGGAAGTTTCACGATGAGGAGCCTGGTTCTAATCAGGTCAAGTATGTCTCCAAGCGCTGTTGTTCCTGCTTCGCAACAAGGTTCTTGTCCCATACGATCCATCCACTTCACCACAACATCGTGTATCTTGGCGACTTTCACATGTTCCTTCATCTCAATCTGATAGAACGCATGATCAAGTCCCCCAGAATGGTCGTGAAATTCCTTATTGAGCTCAATGAGGCCATCTATGCCATACAACAACCAAGTCACCAGTTCAAGCATAATACAACCCATCCCCCAAATATCGTAGAGCCGCGACATTGGTTTTCCACTGCCAGATGTCGAGTCTAATTCAACCTCTGGCGGCTCATAGCGTCTTGTTCCATACTGGATCTCGGTGGTTCTAACGAGGCGCCTTTGCGTGCCAATCCTGTGGGCCTTGGCCAGTCCCCAGTCGCCTATCTTGAGTGTGCCTAGCTGGTCAATACCTTTGAACCATAGAATATTTTCGGGCTTTAAATCGCCATGACGAATAATGGTGTGTGTCCCAGGCAGGGGGTAGTGAATTTTGGAGATGGCGTCCGCAAGGCCCAGGATCTGCTTCGTTGCGGCTTTTAGCAATACCGGCGTGAGAATCGGATCAGGCATCGCCTTCCACAAATCCCGCAGGTTGCCTCCATCAGCCCAGTCGAACATGAGATAATGATCTTGCCTCCCTGCTTCACCACGGCGGAAGGCTGCAATGAAACGGATAATGTGATCGTGCTGGAGGGTGTTCAGGTGTTGTAAGACTGCCGCCTCCTGCTTCCAGTTTTTTAAAATTTCGTGATTGTCATTATCCATTGAGGTTACTTCCTTTACAGCCACAAATTCCCAGCGTTCCTCCGGTTTGAGTTGATTCGATACATGGTTTGGGTGAACTTGGTATTTATGAACCGAACCAAAGCCGCCTCTCTGGGCGTCCGAGTCATACCTCCGTATGAAGGGCAGGATATGATGGGGGCTGAAATCATAAATGTGGCGGTCGGTAACAAGTTGAAACACAGGGACAAGCACTCTCCATTGAACGGTGAAGAAGTGATCAATACTGGAGGCGCGCCATATAGGTCTCCCTTTCCGGGGATTGAGCGAGTCCAAAATGTGCGAGCGGTGATGTTTGTCAGGCCTCGGGACAGGAAGTTCTTTGTCCGTGAAATCGTGATTTATGAAGGCCTGCATGGCCCCAACAAGTGTATCACCTTCCCATCCCATGTATCCAACCAAAATTGCGAAGACTTTCCTTGCCTTGCTTTCGATGAAGATGGCTAGCTCTTGCAGCTCAGTTGAGGCATTGCGATCATAATTGCCGTCTAAAAGCTGGTGTAAAATAGCGTGCTTGGTGATAAGCGTATCCAAGCACCCTTCAGGTAAAAATGTAGGACTTCCCATGTCAAACTCGCTTTGAACCTCAGCATCCATGATGCGATCGGCAAGGGAATAGTCGGAGCTGCTTGTGCTATCTGCATAATTATACTCGTCTATCGATCGACGTCTTTCGGTTGTGGCGGTATTGGATGAGGTCGGCGCAGGAGGACCGGGCTTCAGTGCCACAAGCGGTATCGACCCAACCGTAACGGGTTCATCAGGCCACTGGCCAGTGACGAGAGGACTATTTTTATCTTTGCCCAAAACAGAAGGCTGAGTGGTTGCATAAATCTTGGTCGCTAGCTCCCGTTCAATTGAGGCGACGGCGTCTTGTATAGCAGCTTTGCGCCCGATGGACTCCCTCGCTTCTAGGAAGTCTCGGAGGGGCAGGGCAAAGTCTTGGAGTATTTTGACTGATCTCTCAAGTTCGTTCAGTTTCCTGTCGGCGGCTTCCCTACTCATGGACGTTAGAAACTGGCCCCTTGATTTGAAGGATGAGTTGATGGATAAGCATTTCAATAACCTACCGGGCCACATCAGGTGGCGGTTCAGCGTCCAAAGCCAAGCCAGTCATGTGGGCCGCCGCCACTTGCTTGATCTCAGTCAAGCAGAACCTGAGCCTTTCGACGAGACCGGGAATTTCTGCGGCATAATGCTCGACGAGGACGAGAGGTTGCTTGGCCTCCAGCCCGATTTCATTCCTTTCTGAGTCACGGGCACGGGGCGATGTAACGGCGACATCATCAGCCCAATAGCGAAGGGCACGCAGCCCATTATGAAGGCGAAGGAAAATTGACGTGAGTAACTCGGAGCTGAGGCGACCATTCTTATTTTGCAACGAACCCTTGATCTGGGCCATGCTGGCCTCCAGTGCCTCGTGCGTCGCGATGTAGAGTTGATCGAGGGATGCCTTTCCATCTTCGGAGCTCTCAGCCGGCATCTCTTGGGGCATGATGTCATCGCAATTCTCAATATCCTTCAAGAGTTCATCCTCGCTAATACCATCTTCTATGTCTCGCAAGATGTCACCCAAGCGGCGTCTGGTCATGCTTGGCTGCGCGGTGCGTGGGAGGCGATGATGATTACGATGGGTTGCGGTTTTATGATTCCGTAAAGAGTTGAAAGCGAACTCGAGCAGATAACCAGAATGTGCGGGGCTTGACCGAATGCACGTGATTGCCCAGTGTCTCAGACTCCCGTCTCAGCGATTCCCCAGGATCGACCCCGCATTATCATTCATTCTCTTAATGGAGGGCACAGCCACCACATGCAATTAACCATGGTATCAAATTGGCGCATCAGGCTGAGCGTAAATGAAATGGCAACAGGTAGAAAGTCACTATCACAAACCCTGCTTCCATAGAGTTCTTGTACGCAACACAACACCCCATCATGCCTGAACCAATTTCTGCCACTGCTGGCATTGGCCTTGCGTTGGGCATTCTTGGCTTCATTTTGACCACATTGTCCTCCATCAATGCCCGCAAGCACAGCATATTGGGATTCCGCTTCGCCATCCAAACATTGTCAGATTCCTTGCGGACCTGCCAGCTGAGCCTGAAATCGTGGGACGAGGACTGGAACTACCCAGAGTATTCCCAAGACATCTACCAGCGATTGTGGCGTGAAGAATGTGCCAATATCCATCGTCAGAGACAGGATGTCGGCAGATATGTCGGCGAGCTGACAGACTACCTGTTCGGGTCCTTTGGAATCGAGCATGGCAGCACCGGACTGCGGTATCCGGCCGGCGCCCGCAAGATTTTCCGCGTTCTGAGGTTCGCCCTTTTCAGCGAAGCAACTTTGACATCCAAGATTGACCGAGTCACAAAGGCCATGTCCAACCTGCAAGCTCTCTCGGATAAACAACTGAAGACTCTCAGAGGCCAAAACCCAAACACGACTTCGTCAGGACCGCAGGCGGGAATGCTAGAGAAGCTCAAAGAGATGGGACAGGAACTGTTTTGGAACTTGCGCCGGGAAAAGGGGACCACGGGATGGGCGCTAGAGCTGGGGCCTAGGGATAGGGGTATGAAAGCCGAGGAATGGTGGGACTGGGACGTGCTGAGGATAGCCTTTTCATTCCGCCTCCAGACAGCAGCAATCGCCCCTGAGCATCAGCGGGTAATTTTGGGTTACAAGCTCAAAGGCCGGACAAGCCCGGCTCAATGGGCCAAATCCGTATTGTGGCCACATCAAGAGGGCCAAGAAGCTGTAACAAGTGCGGATCAGAACCCAACGGTTACCTCCCATGAGAAATTCCCGGACCACAAAACGACCGAGACTTTCCGAGGACTGTTTGGCAGGCGTTTCTTTGAGGGAGTTGAACCGCTGGTACAGATTGCGTGGCAAAGCCATCAAGGTGATCTTGTTCTCTCAATATCCAACTGGGCCGTGCTTTTTTGGGGATCCGACTGGACAACGAATCTCTGCTGCTCCAGCCTTCGGTATACCGAGCTCAAGGTGGATATTCGTACTTGTCTGCACACTCTCAGTCCCCGGCAGGACCACGAACCCCATGGGCAGCAGGTACAACAGGCAACACATCAACCTTGGAAGCCAATAGGGCCGCGTATACCGAAGAAGTTGGTCAAACAGCAACGGCAGAAAAAGAGGGTTTATGAGAAGGTCCAGCCAGACACTGGACAGCAGGATGGGCTGATAGAGAACAGTGCAGAGAGGCAGGAACAAGGGCATCAAGACCGCCAACAACAGGGGTGTCAGTCCGTTCAGGCAGAGCCTGAATTTGAGAGGTGTAACCATCACAGCTCCAAGCTCGTCAATTTCGGCCTGCTCCTTGCAGAAGTAATCTGTGCCACTCCTTTCCGGCTCTCACCAGCCGATAATATCGCCTACCAAAAATGGACAGGAT
The DNA here is from genome assembly GCA_033725935.1 of Cladorrhinum sp. PSN259. Classification (NCBI taxonomy): domain Eukaryota; kingdom Fungi; phylum Ascomycota; class Sordariomycetes; order Sordariales; family Podosporaceae; genus Cladorrhinum; species Cladorrhinum sp. PSN259. Next base: position 428,904 of record MU867087.1, on the reverse strand, counting down.
CCTTGTGGGCGGATATCGACAGAAGATCCCTACTTACCGAGGTTCACCGACAATCCATGGCCGCCAAGTTTCGCAAAGCGGTCGAGTTTTGTCTTTACCAACATGATTCGGCGACAGAGAGCGATTCTGCATTGAACTTTTATCTAGACTTCATTGACAACGTCTTCGTGCCGTAAGTTTCACGCCTGTGAGATTCTTGATGGAGGCTAATGTAGCAGGGAATCTCAGAGTTAGAGACTGGCAGGAGAAACTTTCTGAAATGCCCCAGTTAGAAGACGAGTTCGAGGGAGGGTGGCTAACGGGAGCGCTAGTAGTCTCTCCGGCGGATCACGTTGAGGCGCAACTTGGAGGTTTCCTCGGCAACAGGGCAGGCAGTCTCAATGACGACGACTCGGAGAACGAGGAATATCAATCATGTGCAAGTTCCTAGTCAGAGCTTGTGCTCGAGGAATGATGTTATATACACGAGGTACATATATCATACTAACAATCATCAGTTCGAGATTTAAACTAGGGTACAAGTTATGATCATCCATGGTGCCAACAGACCCATAAGAATGATCAGTCCCATGAGCCTTTTTGAGAGAGACAGAGACAATGAGGCACTTTCTTTGGACACCCTTGAAGAATATTTCTCCATAGACACGTCCATCCTAACTGGAATTCTGACATCTGACACTTTAAGGTTTACATGACTCTGTCAGCGCAATTGTTGTTACAGGGTGAGAAAGAGCTCCGAGTCCTCGAGGAACTTCGGAACGCCTACATGTAGGTTTCATCCCTCGCCCGAACAATGATAGAGAGTCCCACGATGAGGTCCAGCCACTAGTAATACATGTACACGTACATCTAGTAAGACCAGTAAGTTGGTTTTTTCTACTACCCCTGACAAGCATACGTCTTGCACCCCTTCTCGCACACGGTCGAAAAAATTGTGGCTACGGATCCCCGTTGCCCCCCGCTGCTATTGGGGGTGCGAATACGAACCACCCCGCCCCTTCCCAAATCTCCAGTACTTCTTCCAATCTATTAAATTCTGGTCAAGTTTGGTCGGCCTTTATTGTCAATTCGATTAAGACAGCATCAAGTTTTATATATCTGAGCCTGTCGCAAAGCTTCTACGATAGAAGTTGTAAAAAAAAAGCCTTTAACGTTATGCTACCTATAGCAACATTAACCCGTTTTCGACAGGGTAAACGAACGTCCGATACGCCTTCGGAAAGGCTGTCTTAGGAGCGTTAGCGGCAGCGACAGATTAAGACTACGGAATAGGATATGAGTAAGAGCGATACCTCTGGGGCATATACTGCGGGTTTGTTTTACTCCCGAATTCTAGCCTTAGCGGAGGTGGATGGAAGGAACCCTCGGGCTCTACTGACGCCGCCCTCTTAATAGATGTAAAATTGCAGAAGTTGCCGTTCACTGTCTTACATCACCGAGTCTAGATGTTGAAAATTGTTAGTCGACGAATGTACGTTCGCAACATGAAGAGGCATCACAAAATATTGAAAACGAATCGTGCTATTGATATGCACGCCACCACTTGATCACATCCTTGGGTAAATGAAATATCAATTTTCGAAAAGCCTAGAACAGAACAGATGCTAACTGCCTCTTTCGCCGCATCTACCCAACAATCACGATAAATTTCCAACCCCGCCAACCAGCCAGCCAGAGCTGTATCCAAACCCATGTTCAAACCAAATCCGCAAAAGCCCCCAACAAAATAGGGAAATCCCCACCGCCCCTGAAAATCAGTTTGTTGCCGTTTCCCACAACATCCTGCAGGGGCAGGTCCATCCCTGCGAGGGTGATCTTCCTCACATCCACGTCGCTCGCCGCGATCGCCTCCGGAATCGTGAGCTCGATCTCGATGCCCCACGCAATAATCAACCTGGTCGTCTTGTAGACCGGCTCGAACAGGCTGGCGGGGGCATCCGGCTGCAGGTCATAAGTGTCTCTTAGATTGAGAACATCCCAGGCCCCCCTGCGGATGTTTCCCTTGTAAGGTTTATGCAGAAAAGTGAGCGTGGCATCTAGACCGTTGATGAATTTCTTCTGAGGTTCAGTCAGTTCCCCTCCGGGTGGAGCGGCATCATCAAGCAGAGGGTGTCCTAGATCGGCCCATGAACGATCCCATACCCCCGCGAGATTTAATCTGTGGGGACCATCACGGTAGATGCTGTCCGGGTAAGGCACGCTCCGATACCAATCGCTGACAACGCTCTCGTAGTCGCCCATGTCGTGGGCGGGGCGGTAGTAGACGAGGTCCTTCAAGCTAGCCGAGGAGCCCACGACCGAGTCCATGTCCATGGCGAATGGGTCTTCTCTCCCGCCTCTGGATCGAGAGGAAGAGCCGGTGTTGTCGGCGGCAATCTTTTGCTTCAGCTTCTCGATCCAGTCGTCGTCAATGGCGATGACGGGCATGTTGAGGTTGTTGGAGGATTGCGTCTGCAGGCGCATGTCGGCCAGTCGGAGCTGGTTGATCCTGTTGAGAACCTTATTCATGGACGGTTTGAGGTACTGCTTCAGGTTGTTTTGGGCGGCTTTTTCGGCGTCCCAAGCCGACTGGTAGGCCGAGTCGCCTTGGATGAAGTCGATGAGGTTCTTGGTGGGGATATCACTGGCACTATCATCCTCAGTTCCATGGCCCCTGCTGTTTTCGAGGAAGGCGGATCGGGCGGCTTCCCAAGCGCGGTCCTTTTCGTCCTTGATGTCTAGGAGAGTCTGGCGGGCGTGGATGAGCTCTGGGGGTTCGTCGGGCTGCACGGAGATGGAGATGTGAATATTGTTGGTTAGTCTGCTTGAAGTGGTGACAGGGATGCACTTTGTGTGTGAATGTGAATTTCTCGGAGATGTGTGGAGAGGTAGAGGGGGAGGCGCAAAGTGGTGAGCTGAAGGACATGTCAAACATGTGGGTCATCGGGGTTAGGAAGCAAGTGGTTGGGCTGGAGGATGTGGTCGTCGGGGATATGTGATGAGGGTGCGGTGGGGGAGTAAAGTGACGTGATGTGTGGCTGGCTGTGGTGAGCCTGGACAAAACTAACCTCTCCGACATTGCGCATGTACCTGTGGACGGTAATGGTAGAGTCAGTGAATGCTTCCAAATGATAGATAATGATGACAGAGGAAAGTGGTCTAACACATACATGTTGAGGAACTCAAAGTAGGAGCTCCCGTCCAGCGAGAAGGTCGGTCTATTAGCCCGCTGCATCGTGTCGGCAAATAGGTAGAGGTGGTAGTTGGTCACTTGTTCTGGGCAGTACCCGCCCGAGGGTATGGCCGGCTGATTCGGATCGGCAAAAAACAGCGCTTGATCATTGTCCAGGAGGCTGCCGGCGCTCGAGAAGCACCTCTTGAGAAGAAAGCCTACTGCTTTCCAGAACAAAGGGGGCTGTTTCTTGGGTACGGTTGGTTTCCGAGGAGGGCGCCGAGGAAAACCCTGACCTAAGAAACCAGTAGGATCGGTGGGGGTGGGTAAAGGAGCTCCTGGGAAAGAAGCTCTAGGGAACGGAGAGCCAGTCAAAGGGGAGCCGGAGAAAGCAGAAGTGTGGAAACTAGAGCCTTGATAACTAGAACTGGGGAAACCGGAACTGTGAAAGCTAGCGACGGGAAAGGTAGAACCCGTGAAAGCAGAGTTGGGCAAGGCAGAGTTGGGAATAGCAAAGCTGGTGGTCCCCCAAATTTCCTCGTAGGAAACGGGGGGCTGGTCATCTGCAACTGCCTCTGCCTCTGTGTCTGTGTTGACGATACCCAGATCCGCAAGCGCTTGCAGAACGTCAGGGAGCGGCTTCTCTGATTCGCAAGACATTCTGGTTGGTGGAGAGTTGACGAAAGACTTGAAACGTGTATGAGGGGTTGGTTGTCTATTCGTAAAAACGGTTCTTAAGGCTCTCGAATTTCTTAGTAGGCCAAAATAGCCTGACAGTCCCGGAAGTGTCCTCATAGAGTACATGTAAACGGTTGTTTGTTTGTTTGTTTGAGATAAAAAGAAGAAGTTGGGTTGAGACAAATTCAAAAACGGGAAAAGGTCAAGCGAAGCCGGCGTTGACAATGATCTTTAGACTAGTAATGCAATGCCGATGCAGGCGAAGACTCTACTATATATGTACGGTTGTGCTCCATAATAGTAATTTGCACTGTCCTTACAACCCCTGTGACTGGGCAGCTGAGGGTACTCCCTGGCGCCTCTCAGGCCCCGCCCCGACTTCTCAGCTCGCCACTTTCAATCTCAGCTTTCGCGGCGTGTTTCAGTCCGGACTGGGGCCCGTCTTCTCCACTGACAGAATGCTGATTTTTTCCCACTGATCTGAAAAGTAGATTTTCCAAGCCAAAAATCCCACTTTCCGGATATTATGCCAAGTATGTATCTCCACAATCTTGCATTTGACCAATTAAACGGCCGTATTTCCACTTATCTGGTCATCAAAAACGAAAACAGCCAAGTAGGTGTTTTTGAAGTCAACACTGTTGCAGCAGGTTGCAGCAGGTGGATCCACCTGCCGCTGCAGCAGGGCCAGGTCTTGGGAAATATCCCACTTCCCATAGCTTGTTTAGATTAATCTCCCAAAAAAACCACTTTTAGCTGCAGCCTTCCACAAACACTGCCAAGAATTATCGAAATGCAGCCCTTTTGCCAGCCTTTTTCGGTGTGGGGCCCAGTCTCCCACCACCCAACCACTGGCTCGATATATTATAATGGGTTCAGACCCTTTTCTTCTTCGTCGTTAAAAGCCATTATTCTTTTGACGAAATTTCTTTATTTACACCGTCACGACGCGCAGTCAAAACATCACAAAGGCCAGCTTGAGGCGATTTATATGGGAATCTCCATAGTATATAGCCCCCCTTTTCGTTACCGTAGTTGATTCCATGGCTCGGAAAGTGCCGTGGCCGTCAAAAAGAAAGAATCAGGATGTTTTCCGAGGCCTGGCAATTGTACGAAACTTGCCATAAATGTGGGATGATTATTTATATTGCGCTCAGCCCACTACTTTCGTGGCCACTTTCGAGGGCCATAAGTGAGCTGTTTTCATGGGTTGCGATCACACCCTTAGGGCGAGTATGCACTTGACGAAAAGGGATCGTTACGGGCCACACGTTCTGTCTCACCGCCCGTAGATACTAAGGGCCATACGAATAGTGAATTCTCCAACCTCGCCCGACGTCAACCCGAGCCTCAGGTATATGCAGATATGGATCTGGTGACTTGCACGTCAGGAAATAATCAGGCCATCTTGACCGGCGTCTAAACTCCATTGTTGCAGTGGGCGTTTTGTGGCCTGACCAGACAGAGACATTGCGGATAGCACGACGAGCGGCTATGTGGTTCGCTGGCATCCCTTTTCTGCTGAAGCCGCCTGCCCCGCATTTTCATATCTACTCTCCAGCATGTGCAAGTTCCGAACCATAACAGGAGCCTGATGTCTGAAGCAGAGTTCATCACACCATACGTCCACGACGCGGGTTTGATTTTAAAACTTCCCCGCCTGCCGCCGGAGGCTTACTCCGGCTTAATAATTTGGACCGCTACCGAAGTGAATGGGGATTGGCTAGACGGCTGGAAAACTGGCGGGTTATGTGCATAAGGGTACTGACCTGCAGGAGACCCTGCATTACGTCGGCTGCCATCTCCTGTTCGGTTATCTCGTTTTCATCCCTGCAGTTTTATTATTGGCAAAGGTAGTGAGAACCGACAGCCAACCAGAAGCGAGAGAGATATCGAGTACGAACGAGGCTTGGGTTCTCGATAGGGCCGTGCTGTACTCGCAAGTAGCGAGGAAAAGGTCTAGATGCGGCTGCTGGGATGTGGCATTGCTGCAGCAGTATAAAAAATGAGGCGACTATGAAGTGGGATGTTCGCCATTGAATGGAAACATGTTAGGCTTTCACATTGGTGGACGAGGATGAAAAGTCGAATTTTCTCCTCGTTTGACCGGTCACGATGAAAAGTACATAAGAGGACGACTCTCACCACGAGAATGAAGAACAGCCGGCCACACTCTCAACAAGCACTCATCACTCCAAGACACATCTCTACAAGCACCTTCTTACCTTTTCAAACTTGCCACCAAATACGTTTTACTTCCACACCCCAACCAACCTTCTTCAAAATGTCCGCCTCCAGCGACAAGGTCAACCAACTCTTCTAGCTCAAGTATGGCGATGCCATCAAGAACAAGGCCGGAGCCAACGTCAGCGCAAGCACCGCCTTCTTCCTCGCCTCCGAGGCCCAGAAGGGTCCTCTCGGTGGCAGCGCCGTCCCCGATGAGTACACCAACACTGGCTTGTACGACATTGCCAACAACCTTCTCGCAACCGACAACCTGTTCTACAGCACTTCTGCCCTTCATGGATATGCCGAGTCCCTTACCACGTAAGCTGTTGACCTGTAAATCCCAGAAAGCCTTGACGGGTCGTGTTAACAAATCACAGCTTCCTCAACTGGGTTGATACCGGAGCCAAGCCCAGCAAGGCCCTGGACACTGCCTACTTGAACGCTCTTAAGGACCAAGCCGCTGCCGACAACGCATACTGGACCCAGCTCGACAAGGCTCAAGAGAGGTACCAGAAGTCTTCCGACATGGGCATGGTCCCTGAGGGCCAGTCGTTCCCCAAGTGGGTCGCAGCTGGTAACTTCCCCCAACTGCAGACCGCCGACAAGGCCCGCAAGGCCGCTGCCACCACTACCATCGGCATCCAGAGCCAGATGGCCGGCCCCATGGCTGCTCAGCTTCAGGGCGACAGGACCAAGGTCGAACAGGGCTTGAACAAGGACCAGGATCTTGACGGGTACGCAACTTAAACATCTCAGTCTTCCTACCTAACCTCATGGATTTACTAACAATTCTCAAACTTGACAGATTCAACATGCAATGCGCCATTGGTAACGTCCTCAGCCCCCAGGAGCTCATCCGCAGACTCAACAACAACGAGGAGATCCCCAAGCCCACCATCCAGCGCCTCCCCCTGTACCAGGCCCCCGGCTACAAGGACTTCGTCGAGGCCGCCGAACGCAAAACGGGCAGCACCTACGAGCCCGCCAACTCCATCGAGTTCAGCATCGACACTAGCAAGAACACCTCCGACTACGACTTTGGCCACACCAGCGGCAGCGCCGGTGTCACTGCCGGCTGGGCCCCCTGGTTCTTCTTCAGCTCGGGCGCCTCCAGCTCCACCACCAACACCAACATCAACACTGGCAGCGAGAGCCAGAGCGTCAAGGTCAAGATGACCTACGACGAGATGCGCATCGTTCCCATCACCCTCGGAGACTGGAACGTCGACATCTCAAAGTACAAGCTCCGCTCCGACGCCCCCAAGGCCATGAAGACCCTGGCCCGCGTCCACGCCCTCATCGTCGTCTCCGGCCTCGGCTACGAGATCACCGTCGGCGCCCAGACCGCCAGCCAGATCGACACCAACTACAAGAAGACCACCAAGGCCGGCGGTCGCATCACGATCTTCGGCATCCCCATCCACGTCGGCGGCAGCGGAACCTCGACCAAGGAGGTCAACAGCCACAAGGCCACCTGGGACAAGGCCTCTGCCACCTTCAAGGTCGTCCCTGCCCAGGACGCCGGCTACGCTACCGTTGTCGGTGTTGTTGGTGAGAAGTTCAGCATCCTCTAAATGACTCATCAGGTGCAGCAACCGACAACAACTACAACAAAAGCCAGCAGCGAGTGGGCATATGAGGAATCTAACATCTCAATGGACGGGTGCGGGGGAAGGGGAGGTTGCAAGCTGTGAGTGGGTAGAGAAGGTCTTTGCTTCTCAATGTGACTGGTTCGCAGTGGAAAACAAGAATTAACTGTCAAGCCAAAAGGAAATAAATCTAATGTCTTTTTTTAACCAATTTTCAAAACTCTAACCTTTGCCTCATCTCAGTGACAATGACCTGCATTGCATGAACTCTTTGTAAAAGCTACATACCTAAGATCAAAGCACCTGACTACGCCTTGCGAGTCTCAACTCTGGTGGCAAAAATCTCCTCCTGGGTGAGGGAATACAACAAACATTGAACACCAAATCCACTCACCCAGCAAATGTGTATTGTAGCTAACGTGCGTGATAAGCCGAGCGACACAGACAATCGAGTGACACACTCCCCCAACAATCGAGCACTCCTACCTTCAACACAACTTTTTTTCAACAACACAACATAACCTCACTGTCAAAAGAGCAATTATCAAAGCCTTTTAAGATCTCGAAAAAAAAAAAAAGATCTAAGTTTTTGAGCTGCAGCTAAAATCTACAAACCTTTCCTTTCTTTCTTCGTCAACTTACTATTCTTATAATAGAGGACTTTTCCCACACCAGTGCCGACGCCTGGCTTTGAGGGCCCTGCAACCGTGACGGGATCCTATTATTATGAGATATTTCGGAAGCAGTATAATGGTAGCTATTATAGCAAATGCTACTTAAAGGCTCCGAAATTCCGTTTAATATATTAGATGGAAGGGGGAGGTAGTCTTTGAAAAATCTAAATATTTAGTTGATATATTTTAAATATTAATTAAAGCAAAGATAATTCAAGTAATATTCATTTTTAAAGTATATTTTAAATATTCGCCTAGATCGCTTAAAGAGTAGAGAAAAATATCAAGTTTAATAAACGGCTTTCGGAAAACGGGTAAAAGATTAATAAAATTAATTTTCAATAATAAATAAATGTCAATTCTTTATTATTAAAAAGATGGACGATAAAAGACCTAAGTCTGAAGTCGTTAATTCAAAAGGTAGTTTAAGGAGGGTAGAAAGTTAGACTAGTTAATCGATCCTTGTTTTAAGAGTGTGTGTATAATCGAAAAGCTCCCTTAAAGAGGTCTATTCTTACTACTATCATTTAACTACAGGGATGGGATTTAGAAGAATAAATTACTTTGATCCTTGTTTTAATAGTGTGTGTATAATTGAAAAGCTCCCTTCAAGAGGGCTATTCCTACTGTCATTTGACTGCAGGGATGGGACTTGGAAGAATAAATTACTTTGATATTCACCCCCCAGTCTGTCAACGCAAATTTCACAGAGCGAGAAATGCAGCTCCTCGGGGAACTCAGAACGCCTTTCCATCCAGTCCCCCACCCAAACATAGCCCACGATGAAGTCCACTAATACCGGTAAACTGCACATCTAGCAGATTTTCTACCCCTGACAAGCATAAGTCTTGCAACCCTTCTCGTACAGAGTCGAAGTGATGGTCGTGGTAATAACCGCCACCTGCACATTCGTAATCGGTGTCGTCACGGTACTGAGGTAAGTCGTTGTGCCCGGCACGGTAGTCGTGCGCGTGGATGTAGTAGTTTGGGGCGGCTGAGCCGTCACGGTCTTGACGTGGCCCGTTATTGACTCCCATGACTGGAGGTATGTCGTGTCTATCCAGTAAACGTAGGTTGAACTTCCAGGTATTGTGTATGTGCTGGTTGTGATTTGACAGAATGAGGCGGGGGAGTAGTCGGGTATCCGGACGGTCAGGGTGTCTGTGAACCATGCCTGGGTCATTGTGGAGTAGGCGACGGTTGTGGTTGTCGTGGTTGCAGGGATGGTTGTTGTCGGTGGGAAGGTGACGGTTGAGACGCGGACGATTCTGCGGGTTTCTGCTGGTTCTGTCTTGGTGGATGTTACAGAGCCGAGGGAGGAGACGTAGACTGTTGCGATGAGTGTTGTGGAGTAGGATGTGGTCCAGATTAATCTTTCTTGGACGGATGTTGTTGGGCAGGAGTCTACTACCCGAGGCACCAGTTCGGCCGGAGCAGGTGCGGCGGTAGTGGTTCCGGCCAGGGCGAGGAGAAAGGGGATTTGAAGCTTCATGGTGATGGGTGATTTTGATGGTTATTTTTTTGGAGTTCAAGAGGATGACTTGAGACCAAGCCGACAAGTTTCCAAGTTTCTGGTCATTTCAGGAAGATATAGAAGGGGCTATTTATTTGATTCTGTTGCCCTCTCTTCTTATGGCGCGAGGATTCACTCTGCTTGGAAGGTGGCATTCTACCAAAAACCAAAATCCTTTGGGATCTAAACGTAGTACTCCGGCCTCTAAGCGAATGTACAAAAGGGCCCTTTAGCCCCTTTCTATCAACACTGAGATAGTATTGTCGTCAATCTGATGGCTGTTTTGGGAACAGCGGGGTCGTTTGTCCGGGCACTCATATATGCCTACAACTCTCTTGTTTGGCTCAATGGAAGGACATGAGATTACTTTTTGCTCGGTCATTGATTACGCGCAGCTTAGTAACCACAAAAACAATCTAGCCCAAAGGTAATACCGACTGCTCGGACACCGATTGGCGGGTTCTCCTCCTTACATCCAGAGTGTCAGTTCCAGGGAAATTCGATTCCGATTTTGGAAGACATCCTGCCGAATTCTGAGGAATTTTTCCCCGTCATACTCTACGCTCACCCCCCTGGGTCTTTTAACGGTAGCACAGGCATTTAAGCGCTAACTGAAAATAGAATTTAATTAGAAAGAGCACTGGCGGCCTAGGAGAGGAAGCTGCCATTTTAAAAGCTGCCTTAGTAAGCACTTAAAGATATAATTGGCTATATTAAGCCACTTCGTTTTTTAGAGCCGGAAATAGGGATGATACTTTAGTATCATTTTGGTGGTAGGTGTTCACACTTCCGCGCGTATTTTTGCTATATTACTATTGGTATCTTGGTATTGTGAGATGATTCGTCCAAGAAAGTAAGCAAGCTATATCAGATAACAGCGCCTTGGGAAATGTGTACTTGGAATAGTAATTGATGGTTTAGATGGTTGCTTGATTGACCGGATCTCCTTCTGACTAGAAGAGTGGTCTGGCTTGACCTCCCTTGATATCAGGGAAGATCTCAGACCCTGTAAAAGCTAAGGATAGATTATATCAGTATGTCGTAAGACTCGTGGTCCTATAGACCCTAACCCACGGACAGAACCTCCGACGGTTCCTCTATTTCTGGACCCCTATTTTCTGACAAGGTCCTAAGCGCCTAACTATTTTTAAAATCAGCACTCTTAAAAATGGAAAACCAATTTTAGGCGTTCGTGTTACGCCTCGCGCGTAAATCCCCCGCATACGGACCATTATGCAGGGCATTGTGGGACCATGACCAATCGTTGGGCCAGAGATGTGAAGACCCACGAAGTCCCGATGCAACCAATCAAGATATGCCTGCTCTGATCGCTGCTAAGCATAGCGAGCACGGCGAGTAAGAAGCTTGCTCGCTGTGATCGCGGATCTACAGAGCGAGCAGAGCGAGCGAGGTATAATATACCAAGGAAATATATGTAGATAGCCTCATTATAAGTAGGAGGAGTGCTGGGCACTTCTTATCGTAAAGACTTGGTTCTTCACGCAAGTAATTTAATCGTTTATTGTCTACAATATTTAAAGCGATACTTTATAGAGTTACCTGTTAGTTAATAGTGATTGACCCCGTCTGAGAGCGTCCCGTAACCTTCGATTCCCCTGTCATATTACCCCAGGCGTACTGCCTTATAGTCTGAACCCTACCCGGTGCAGGTTATAATACGTTGCTTACGTTATTTAAGATCGAACGTTATGCTTAGATACTACGGATAACCCTTAATATAGCTTCTACTTCCGCCAATCCCTCTACCGCCAACCCGAACGTCGACGAGGGAGAAGTCCAACTTCCGGATGTCACTCCCCCCAGCGATGACGAGTCCGATGAAGAAAAGGTTCCGAAACTGAACCTTAAGGAGAAGATTAATACCATTGGACGGAAACTCCTCGGAATGGAAGAAACCCTGATGGCGAAAGACGAATTTAAGGAATTTAAGGAGGAAATTATGCGTCTTTAAACCGCTATCGCGAATAAGTATGTTAGCAAGACCGATAATATTCCTAAGATTGCAGCTAAGGTCGGCAAACCTCTTATTTTCAGCGGCAATAAATAAGAACTCCTATCTTAGATCTCGTACGTTAGAATTAACCTCCGACTCCATAATATTAAGGACCCTGAGTCTTAACTCCTTTACGCTACTAATTACCTCGGAGGAGACCCTAAGCAATAGTTCGACGGGATCCTTAGGAACTACTTCGATTACGCCGAAGATAAAAGAGAGACCCTTACCCAACAGATCTTTAAGGAAAGATTAAGCAAGTTTAAGGAGGAAATTAAGAAAATATATAGTAAGTCCGACGAGGAAAAGGCCGCCGAAGATCGCTTAGAGCGATTAGTACAGATAGCATTAGCTATAACGTACGCAATATTATTCCGTCGCGACGCTTTCAGAGTAAACTAGGCAGAAGTAGCCTTAAAGAATAGGTTCTATAAGGGACTGAAACCTAAGGTTAAAGATAAACTTATTAAAGAAGACCGATACGCCTTATTACTTAACGATTATATTAATAAGGCCATTATTATCGATAATCGTATCTTTAAAAGAATAATGGAGGATAAGGGCGTTTATAGGGACCCCCGCTTCCTTAAGGCTAATACCCCTAAGAAGTACCAGCATAAGAGTACTTCGACTAGAATATACCCAGGACCTATAAATATTAGCACAGTATAATATAATAATTAGCGTAAGTATAGCGATAAGCCTAAGGACAAATCTAAGGTTAAGTACTTTAACTATAATAAGATGGGTTACTATATACGAGACTGCCGTGCCCTTAGAAAGTTTAAACCAGTGCCTGAATAGAGGCAGGTACAATTTGCCGAGAACGATCGCACCGTTAGGATAGCTTAGTAGGATAGCGACGACGATACCCTCGTACTTACCTACGACGGCTTTAACGAGGAAGAATATACCAGCGAATTAGAATAATACGTATTACCTCTACCTAACGACAGCGAAAATTCGGAACCCGAGGGAACGATCGACTACCCCTCAGAATTAGATATAAGCAGAGACATAAGCTAGTAGGTTACCTTAGAAGATATAGTAGAAAGCTTTACGGTAACCGGAAGAGTCGTAGAGGATATCCGAAAGATAATGGTCATCCGAGAAGAGGGAGGACGACCCGATAATATACCCCTCGCCTTACCTACTTATATCCTACACTTACGCGTCGCCTAGTTTAATTATATCTACGATAATTACATTTATCACTACAGATATAAGGTTTTTTACGAATTCTTTCCCGCACGCCTAAATAACGAACCCATTCTCAAGGTCCACAAAGCAGGATTAGATAACGAATGGAATTTTAAGACATTAATAAAACGCGCTAATATCCTCCATATAAAAAGCCAGGTACCTATAGAATATTAGGATAAGGATAAACCTGACTATAAGGATTGCCCATACGTATAATGCGTCAGGCACAAGAGAGAAAAAGCCAGAGAATAGCATAGACGGAGAATACGATAAAACTCTAACCTCATTATAGCGCTACGATCGGGAAACGGCCAACGGGCCTCCCTAGGCCTAAGTGGATCAGACTAATTCCATACCGACGGATCACAACTCGCATCAGGAGGCCGCGAGCCGGATCCAATAAAAAGACCTCTACGGCATATTACGAAATAGTCGCTAAAGCTACAGTACTAGGTAACGAGAACGCCTTAACTATAGAAGTTCGATAAAAGGACTTTAAAGGAAAGGAGTACCGAGCTATTGCAGTAATCGACTCAGGGAGCACGATTAATATTATTAATCCTTCGTTTATAAACAAAATAAGGATGCCGTGGGTTAAGAAGAAATAACCTTACCGAATAAAGACTTACGAAGGGTAAACGGCCAGTTATAATGGTAGAATCAGTTCACGGGAAATAACACTCTTAATCACAGTAGATAATGACCCGCAGGAAGTGAATTTTAATATCTTACTTATAGGTCCTAAGTGCGATATGATTTTGGGATATCCGTAGTTAAAAAAATATAACCCGGATATCGACTAAGAGAATAGCTATCTTAATTCTAAGCTTAATACCAAACGGGTAAATAGAGCAGAACTGGATAGAGCTCCCAGGTACTTAGAGGGACAAAAGATCCCCTGCGAGCAAATAAGACATATAAGTTACGACGAGCTAATATTAACTAATAGAGGAAGACTTAAGAAGGAACCCTCGTACCTTAAAGAACCAGAATAATAGGTAATATATATTAGACTAGAGAAGCTAGAGAATAACCCGAGTAACGATTTGGGGCACGAATTTCCTAAGGAAAAGGAAGACTTTAACAATATTCTAAAGGAATACTATAGTTTTACCGTCTTTAGATATAAGATAAAGAACGAGCTTCCCGCGAGAACCTCTTTCGACCACGAAATTCGACTAAAGGAAGGAGCTAAATTACGATACTATAAAGCATACTACCTAAGACCACGACAGGACTAGGCCTTATAAGAATATATTAAGGAGAATTTACTAAAAGGGTTTATTCGGGAGTCGCAAAGCGAGGCGGCTTATCCTATTTTATTTATACCTAAGAAAGGGATAATAAACTTAAGGCTTATGGTTAATTATCGATAACTGAACGAGGAAATAATTAAGAATAGGTATCCGCTGCCGCTTATTAGAGAGATAAAGGACAGACTAGCTGGCGCCCAATAGTTTAGTCGTCTTGATCTTCCGATAGCCTTTAGCTATATCCGGATTAAGGAAAGGGACGAGTGGAAAATAGCTTTTAGGACTCGCTACGGGCACTTTAAGTACCAGGTTATGCCTTTTGGACTTACTAACGCCCCGGCGATATTCTAAAGTATGATCGACCACACCCTACGCCCCTATCTGGATCGATTTGCCTTTATATACTTAGACGATATCTTAATTTATTCTAAGACGCTTGAGGAGCATTAGGAATACGTGCGATAGATTTTATAGACGTTATAAGACGCGGGATTATCAGTAAATCTACGTAAGAGCGAATTCCACGTATAGAAAATAATTTTTCTTAAATTCGAGATCTCTCCGGGAGAAATCCGAATGGAACCAGCCAAAATTACGGCAGTTAAGGACTGGCCGGCACTAATAAACCAGAAAGAAGTCAGGATGTTTATTGGATTCATTAACTTCTATAGATCCTTTATTAAAGGATTCGGTAAGATTACTAAACCCTTATATAAGCTCACTGGCAAAGGATATCTATTTAAGTGGAAATAAAAATAACAAGACGCCTTCGACCAGCTTAGAAAAGCTATTAGTAGCGAGCTAATGCTACGGATGCCAGATTTTAGCAGACCTTTTCAAGTCGAGACGGATGTATCAGACTTTGCTATAGGAGCAGAGCTTTACTAATACTTCGACGACGGGCGATACCTTATAGGATTCATTTCGAAGAAGATCTCTAGACCAGTATTTAATTATCCGATTTATAATAAGGAGCTTATAGCCGTTATCGAGGCATTCGATAAATAGAGACCTTATCTTAGTAAGACTAAGGAACCAGTAGATGTTTTTATAGACTACCGGAACTTAAAGTACTTCGTCATTAAGGAACTAAGTCCTAAATAAATATAATAGGCAGAATTCCTAGCCCCCTTTAATTTCCGTATCCACTACGTTAAGGGAAAGGAAAATGCTAGAGCAGATGCGCTTAGCAGAAGACCCGACCATAAGGGCAATAAGAAGTACGACGTAGTACCACTTTTTAAGGAAAAGGACGGAACCTTAGAATATACGATTTAGATCTAAAAGGACTGCGCCAGAACCTACTATATAGAGTGGGAAGATTACGAATTTTAGGCTAAATGACGAGACGTCGACGAGGATGAAATGGAAGAACTGGAGTTATAGGTAGGACCCGAGGATAACGACCTAGTATAGTACCTTAATAAAGCATACGTACTAATGGATAAGAGACGAGCGTATATTATTAAGCTATATAAAGACAAACTTAGAGGATACCCGGGTATTAAGAAGACGCTCGAACGCGTATAATAATACTACGCGTTCTTAAGGATAAAGAAAGTAATAAAAGAGATAGTTAGAGAATACGAGATATGTATCAAAAGTAAGGCGGTAAGGCACAAGCCGTATAGACTATTCGAACCTCTCCCTACCGCAGAACGAGCATGGGGATCCATATCGATGGACTTTATTACCAAACTCCCCGACTTAACGGTACTAGATGGAATAGATATTAAATATGACTTTATCTAGGTAGTGGTCGATAGACTCATTAAGTGGGCTTATTTTATACCTTTTAGAGAAACCATTACGGCAGAATAACTAGCCTACTACTTTAAACGGAATATCGTGAGCTAATACGGGTTGCCAGATGACATTATTTCGGATAGAGATAAGTTATTCATATCTAAGTTTTGGTAAGCCTTAATAAAACGACTGGACGTTAAATCTAAGCTCTCGACCGCGTTCTACCCCCAGACTGATAGATAGACCGAACGACTTAACCAGGTTATTAAACAATACCTTCGGTGCTATATTAACTTTAAGCAGGATAACTGGGTTAACCTATTACCAATAGCATAATTGGCATATAACTCTAGCAATATAGAGTCAACGAATATATTACTATTCTTCGCTAATTACGGGTACCAGCCAGAGCTACGTCAGGGACCAGCAGCTGATATACCTAGAGCAGCGGTACGTGCAGGACGGTTAGAGGAAATGCACGATATGCTGAAGGAAATACTCGAATTCGTCCGGGAACGAATGCGCATCTACTATGATAAATATAGGGTCGAGGGACCTCCCCTTAAGGAGGGAGATAAAGTGTTTCTTCTTATATATAACCTCTATACGAAACGATTAAGTAGGAAACTCGATTTTAAGAAAATCAGACCGTTTAAAATTAAAAGGAAAGTTTCGATATTAAACTATAAACTTATCCTACCCGATTCTATAAGAGTACGAATTAAAGTATTCTATATTTCCTTACTTAAATCCGTATTAAGAAGAGCCAGACTCGAGACGTAGCTCGAGGTAGTAGACGACGAAGAAGAGTTTGACGTCGAAGATATCTTAGATTCCCGAATTAGCAATAACGAACTTTAATATCTTATTAAATAGCTTGATTACGGATTAGAATCTAACTTATAGGAACTTATCGATCTTTTAGACTGCTCGGAGAAGCTCTAGTAATTTTACCGACAGAACCTAGATCGACCTAAGATATAAAATTTAGATCCAGGTTCGATTAGTTAATCTCTAAGGATATAAGCTAGTTAAGGTTACTAACGTCCTTAAAGGATAGTTGGAGAGGATCGCTTATTAAGACTGGGAACCCCGATCCCGGAGTAGTGGCGAAAGGAGCTACCGGTTCTCCCGTCTCCTCCTTCCGTAGAAGAGTAGATTCCCGCAGAAAAGCTTTATAGGCCTTTCCCTTCAGAGCACGAGATTGTTCTTTTAACCGTATAATCTTTATAGTCGCTTTTTTTAAGACCGATACTATAGCCTCGCGCTCTCGATTAAGGCGACGTTTCTTTTTTAAAATATCCCGGAGTACCTGAGAAGGATTATCTAGGATATTATAAGCAGAGTCCCGACCCGCTAAAAGATAATTCTAATAAGACGAGCTTCGGTCGGAAACCTTATAATCGGATAATTACAAACGTAGATAACGCGAATAATTCATAGGTATAGCGAAACTAAACTCGTCGGCAAATTTAGCGTTGTTAAGGCGACGTTTTTTAGAAGACCGCTGTTGCGATTTCTTCTTCTATTAAGGTTTTTTTTATACCTTATTAGCGGATATTTTAAGGAATGGATGAAAGGGAGAACTTATAGTTATAACGATAAATTTCCTAGCGTTAGAAAGTCTTTGAGGCGAAGACTACGGAGGAGGGGAAACGTGTTACGCCTCGCGCGTAAATCCCCCGTATACGGACTATTATGCAGGGCATTGTGGGACCATGACCAATCGTTGGGCCAGGGATGTGAAGACCTACGAAGTCCCGATGTAACTAATTAAGATGTGCCTGCTCTGATCGCTGCTAAGCATAGCGAGCACGGCGAGTAAGAAGCTTGCTCGCTGTGATCGCGGATCTACAGAGCGAGCAGAGCGAGCGAGGTATAATATACCAAGGAAACATATGTAGATAGCCTTACTATAAGTAGGAGGAGTGCTGGGCACTTCTTATCGTGAAGACTTGGTTCTTCACGCAAGCAATTCAATCGTTCATTGTCTACAATACTCAAAGCGATACTTTGTAAAGCTACCTGTTAGTTGACAGTGATTGACCCCGTCTGAGAGCGTCCCGCAACCTTCGATTCCCCTGTCATATTACCCCAGGCGTACTGCCTTGCAGTCTGAACCCTACCCGGTGCAGGTTGTAACAGTTCGAGCCTAGGCGCTTAATTCCCCCAACCTCTGTCTATCCCTATACAGTGGTGTGTATATATTACTTTCCGACGAAAATTATCCTCAGTATTCGGCAGTATGTCTTCTAAAATCGGAGGACATTTTCCTTGGAATATGACACTTTGGTTGGAAGGTTGCTGAGTGTCCTTCTTGATTAAGTGCGCCTAGGGCATATGCCCCTGGCACCTAGCCTTATTACCACATCTAGTAACAGTTGAAGGTATCGCGAGATCTTGGTTATGGGCGTTGTCGCCTATCTAGTGGCGCCTGTGACCGAGTCGTGCCTTTGCCTTATTAATCGAGCCATGCATAAAGTGTGTATAATTGTATAATAATTGTTCGGGTTTTATTTTATTTTTAATTCCGGTTACGCCCGATAACGCTCTCACGTATCTCACAAGTACATGGCAATTGGGACCTATAATCTGCATGATCCATCCAAAGCGTCCGTAACAGTAATATAGATAGACACTACCCTAGCCTCTCACATCTAAAGAGCTCTTCAGCTCTTCGACTTCCCTGCTTTAGCGGCCTTACACGTAGGGCCCCAATCCGGACCGTCGTCGATCGCGCACAGGGTAATCGTGTGCACATAGCGGATCTTGCCGTTCACGATGCGCAGCTCGTGGCTATCGGGGATATTTCCGACAGCAGTGAAAGAGCACAGCACGTCGGCCGACCCCACGACTTCGTCAATGACATAACGCCGCATGCTATTTTCCTTGCCGCCGCTTAGGCCTCCGGCCGGCATGCCGTCGGTGCAATTGATGAATCGCGAGCCCTCGACCCGCTCGCATGGAGTGCCAAAGGGCAGACGGGAGCGCGCCGTAGCGGCGTTGGGCCCGCCAAACAGGTCCAGGTATCCGTCGATGGCCTGCTGGAGCGTCTCGCGGCTCGGGCGCGCAGCAACCTCGAGCGGCTCCCAGTTTTCCCGTCGAAAGTAGCCCAGGGTGGCCGAGGCGTTGAAGAAGAGCGCACCCGTGGTGGCTACGATACTGTCCACCATGGTGATGTTCTCTGGTGCGCCCAGATCGTGACGGATCTGCGTGGCAATGACGTACGGCGTGGGACTAAGCGCGACGAGCTCCGTATATGACGCGCAGGCGACCGTGTCGGCCGTGCTCCTGCTGTAATCCACCGTGAGAGCCTTGCTAAGAACACCTTTATGAATGTCGAGGACTCGGTTGTTCTCGCGGTAGGTGAAGTTGCTTGTCCCCACCGAGTACAGCGACTGTAGGCCATCGAGCTTGCCGCTGCCCTGTGCCGCGACGTATTTCGCGGCTGTGGCAAGGAGCGCCTCGCGGGAGCATGATGATAGTGATTCGGTCGCCGACGTCAGGGTTGATAACACGGCCAAAACGCCAAGGGCGAAGCGCCCATGCCCCTTGAGATATGAAATGACCATCATGTTGGATAACTTGAAAGCTGTTGGTACTCTACCATATCCTGAGACATGGCGATCTGCCTTGGGGGGTTATCTGGAAATATGAAGAATATTTTACAGGACGAACTTGTAAGCTTAACCGGAATGCACGAAAGGTGCCGAGACTGCTTGCCGTGCAAAGATAGCCGGTCTGGAACTATTGCGTCGGGAAATCTTAACACAAGCTTCGAGGTTATTTAGGCGCGACCGGCTGATGGTATACGATGAACTCCATCCTCAGGACGTAGGAACCAGTCTGCAGGGATTTGTAAATTTAATTGAGAAAAACCCAGGCCATTGGGGCGCATCCTGATTTTTGAATTAGTGAGTCTGATCTCTATAGGCACTTCGGATTCTTGTGTGTTATCGTCTGGTAGGAGCTCAACTCGGGGCATCTCGGGCCAATATCTTCTTTGCAAAGGAGGTGCTTTCCGGAATAGCCAATTATGATATGTTAATCTAGACTCCGACGATTTCCGTCTTCATAAGTGGGCCGGTGCTGCTCTGGTACTGACCTGTGTCGCTCTGGTGCTGACCTGTGTCGCTTCGGTGCTGACCTGTGTCGAGGGTGTGCGCCCTGTTTAGGGGGTGTGCGTGGTGTGCGTGGTGTGTTGACTGCGGCGCAGTTAAGGGGCCATAATCTGCTACCCCGGCTAGACTTGCTATATTTAATGGAAGTGACCCTAAGGGAAGATGTCCCTACTTTAAGCCGTATGCCTGCTTTAACAACCTTTTTTTACTTCCTTATTATTATTATTTTTCCCTTAGATGCCTCCCTTAGGGGAGGGGACTTAGCAAGCCTTATCCGTAGGACTAAGCAGGGTAGATAATAGTAATAGCTTTTCTTAAGAGCATATAATACCTTTTATAGCGGCTCCTAGGGAAGAGAGGGTAGATAAAAAAATATAAATTACGGAAACGCCGTAAAGTGGTTTTATATAATTTAATAGAATTTAGATTATCTTTCCATTTTTCTAACATTTAAGTTTATAAAGGCATTAGAGCGGCTGATGAAATTCTGTAATTTTAGCCGTTATATAGCTCTTTAGTTAATATACGTACTAATGGATTATTTCAGATCTTAGTATATTAACTGTACCGTTCCACTACGTTAGGTAGGTATAGGTAGGTAGGTTTATTTTAGTTTATGGAGTATTAACGCGTTTAGAGATAGAAAAGAGGAGACGATCCTTGCTTAATAGAAACTATAGTATAATTAAGATCTTAGCAAGATTTCGTACGGTAGCAAGGCTTGGCTCGCTTAAATACACTAACAGAAAAGTGTCATCACTTTTAGCCGCGACCTCCGTAGTTGGTTATCGACCACACGACGACCTGGACCCGATCGGCTATCGGATCCGGCAGTTAAGGATAAAAGCTTCAATCTACAATCAGCGGAATTGTTGAACCTCCTATAGGCTCACTCCTTTGCGTTTCTGGGATTGAACTCGCGCACGATTGCCGCTCAAAACCAGGTAAGCTTGGTAAAGCCAGGGCTGAATCTTTATATATATCTGTTACGGCTCGCGTTTCATGAACGCTGCACCAACCATTGTTCCTTACTTTGCGCCTGTTTACTTTGTTGTTTACTTGAAATACAACAACGCACGCAGCGTCTTCACAACATATCGCTTACCGGCTATGCTTGGCGAACAGATTTACGGGCTTCTCCTTGCGGCCGGCGCCCTCCACCAACTCGCCCACGCGTTTCCTCTCGATGCCGCTGCGGTCACCACCCGCCAGTCACCACAGCCCCCCACAACTTGGTGCCCCAACAACTTGAAGCTCGGAGCGTCGACTGGCGCCTGCCAGGGTTCTGTTTTCTACTGCTACTATGGTATCTACTCTGCAGCCATGGGTGGATGCGTTCAAAGTGAGACTGGGCTTTGGGTTCCGTCGAGGAAGTGGACTTCGGAGGAGGCTATTGACTACGTGATTAGTGGTAAAATCCCACCTCCTTGAGGACATTCTGTATGGGCAGCCTTTCGTTTTGGTCGTGGCTAGAAGATTGGTGGCAAGGCTGGAGTCGATGTTGATGGCGCGAATGCCGAGTGTTTGTTAGGTTATCTTTTACCAAGAGAAGCACTTGGCGGTTTGAATGGAAGAAGAACATAGTACCTATCCAAGCTGGCACGGACAGAGTCACAACTCTCTAAATCAGTCGTTTGCGCAGACCGATGTCAGCGAGATGTTTTACTTCGAAATCAGGCAGGTGTCCTCCCATGCCCAACAAAGCTAGGGCCGGAACGCGATTTTGCGGCGAGCGCCCAGGGAGCCGCGGAATCGTGTAGAGGCACGTGCCTGGAGGAACTGTAAAGCGTAGCGGAGTTCCAAAGGTTCCTTTGCCTGGAGGAACTCTAAAGCGTCCTGCATCCGGAGAGAGTGGAGGCGTAGTCTATCACCGGCGCGACTGTGGCAGTAAACAGCTGCCGCGCTGTCGATGGAGACTGCGGATGGCGGATCTTGTTGGATAAATTCGTGCAGCTCGGTGAGAAAACACGATGTGTTGACAACTGAGAGATGGAGTGCGAGTATGGGATATCCCGGCGCAGGCCCAACTACGGCACACAAGTCGAAACATTCGAAGGTCATTGCTGCCGAGGTTTGATGCGATCTCGATGAGAATCTCTTATGGAGCGTAGCACATCATTATGCCTGCGTGGCCCTAGCTACGGTGCTGCTTGCCTTTTCTAGTGCTGTGCTTAGAAAGGTTCCTATGGCTGGGTGTATGGATGCTGACTGGGTTGCGCTCAGCTAAATCAAGTCCCCTATTCCCAATGCAAGGTTTATTTCAAGATGTCTTATTTTTATTTTTACAGCATTTATTTCAAGGTTATTTTATTCTTAAACAATAACCATCGCCGGCACAGCCGCACGCAAAAAGTGGGACTAAAGGGGGTGTTGACAGGGGTTGGCTTTATTGCCACACCCATAGCGCGGTTCCCAACCGGGCAGAAATTTTCCTGGGACCAAACTTTACCCATACCACGGTCTTAAAAGCACATATAGCTGCGCCAACGGAGCCGGAGTTTCAATTGATCAAGCTTGGTCCTTTAGGGATCATCTTCGGTCCCCGAAAATACCATCGTGCTCATACGAATCATTTAGGGAGTTGCATCTTGGACTATTTGAAGATGCGATCAGCAGACGATGATATTATATCATTTCCCAATGCGTTGGGACGGACAGCATTCAAATCCCAATCAAAGCTCATTACTCCCACCTCAAGATCACCACATTCACCCCCACATTCCCCCAATTCTCTTTAGCTCGCTGCATGCGTCTTTGAAGCCGCCAAGGTGACCATACCTTATTAGTGATCTCGAATTCTCTCAACAGCCATGTCATCACTTTTAAAAAATGGTTTCATCCTCGACTGACGTTGAAGATGCTGAGCTGAGACGTTATCTGATTTTGAGTTGAGGTAGCACGACATCACTAGTCTGCATTCAATCCGGCAGCTACTGAACATTGAGCTCCAAGTCTAGGGGCGGTGGCTTGCATCAGTGCGCCAAACCAGGAAGGCGAAGGCCGTGTGATGCTGCTAGCAGACAATAAACCCATGCCATCCCGCACTGCAATACAATAACCCCCACGCCAGACTACTGGCTGGGCATATGCAAGGAGAAGATCAACATAGGTCAGTCGAGATACAGTTTGAAGCCAAAAATGAGCATAAATACCTCTCCTCAGCACAATGCCAAAACAGCCGTCTTTAGCAGCAACTGTCTTTGCATCACTGCCGATATTTCGTCAAGATGCTGTTCCTTACTGCCGCCCTAGTCGCTCTCCTCCCGGTTTCCCTTGCTGCTCCCTTTGCTGAACCCGAGTCTCTGCCGGTGGCCAAGCGTGCTCCTCTCCATTCAGCGCGCTCTGGAAAGGCCATCCCTGGTAAATACATTGTCAAGTTCAAAGATGGTGCCTCCTCCGGCACGGTTCTGAGCAGCGCCACCGTTGGAAACCTGAAGCTCAATAGCAGCCAGATCTTCAAGGGCCCGTTCAAGGGATTCGCTGGCTCTCTTGATGCCGCATCCCTCGAAGCCATCCGAAAACTCGCAGAAGTTGAGTTTGTCGAAGAGGATGCAGTCATCACCCTGGCAGACGACTTTACCGTGCCTGGAACAAGCACAGGCACCGCTCCGCGGGCCATCATCTCCCAGACCGGCGCGCCGTGGAATCTTGCTCGGCTGTCCAACAGCCCTTCTGTCATCACGCCCTCCAATGTCTACAGGTACGACAACTCGGCCGGCATCGGGACCTGTTCGTACGTCATCGCAACCGGTATCCATGTTTCCCACATTCAATTCGGCGGGAGAGCCGTCTGGGGAGCCAACTTTGCAGACAGCAGCAATAGCGACGGCAACGGGCACGGCACCAACATTGCCGGAATCATTGGCTCGACCACGTACGGTGTTGCGAAAAAGACAGTGCTCATCGCCGTCAAAGTCTTGAACGCCTCAGGTTCGGGAACCACATCTGGCGTAATCCAGGGGATCAACTTTGTCGCCACCGATTCTGCAACTCGCTCGTGCCCCGGTGGTGTCGTTGCCAGTTTTACGGTCGGCGGCGCTTCATCCACTGCTCTCAACAATGCCGTTCAAAACTTGGTTATGCAGAACGTATTCGTGGCAGTTTCGGCCGGCACCAGCGGCGTGCCTATTAGCAGTTCCCCTCAGAGTGCGCCTCTGGCCTGCACGGTCGGCTCGACGACGGTGGGGAATGCCTGCTTTGCTAATACCGATTACGGTCCTCTCCTTGACATTTGGGCTCCTGGGCAGAATATTCTGACTACGACGCCTGGTGGGACGGTAAGACTTGTTATCATCTGTTCGAGTGAATATCATTTCATGCTGACTGCGAAAACAACAGGCCACCCTCACCAGCGCCAGCTTCGGCGCTGCTCACGTAGCTGGGCTGGGCGCCTACCTCCTCGGACTCCCCAGCGCGCTGACTGGGTCTGGAATGTGCTCGTACATGCAGTCAATTGCTATCCCGAATATCTTGACGGGGTGTCCACCAAACACGGTCAACCTGCTCGCCTATAACGGGTGGGATTTGCCTTAGGAACAAACAAGAAGAGGGATGAAATATGTATATACGACGTGTGTGTCCACGTAAATGAACTTGATTTGGTCTTTTTTAAACTCGATTCCTTCATTTACGCAAAATAAGGGTTGTGGCAGTAGGTGGCCCAAGCTCCACGACCTATTTCCTTGTACGAGACAGCTCCCACCACCTCTCTCTTCCACCATCTTTCTCTTCCACCATCTTTCTCTTCCACCATCTTTCTCTTCCACCATCTTTCTCTTCCACCATCTTTCTCTTCCACCACCTTACACCAAAGAATAGAGTACACATTTCTGTCTCCTTCTTGCCTCTCATAAAATCAAAATTGATGCCTCATCCAAGACAAAGCCCACCTACCATCTTGCGAATACGATGGATGGGTATTCGGAGCTTCGCCATGTCGGCAGTTATCCGAGGCCGGGACCTTGTGTAACAAATTCCAAATCAAGACCACTTGCATCAACGGATCAATTTACCCCGCAGGCTGGACCAGCGAGACTATCAAGTGAGCCGTGTCCTCGTTTCCAGTCACGAGATGTACCCCGCATTCCATGATGCTCATGACATCTGGCACATCTTCCTCCGCAGGCGATCTCTTTTGATCTTTCCATCTCCATGACCCTGTAGCTCAAGTCTTGTCTTGGTGCTGTATCGTCTATTTTGCTCAGCCACTATCGCAGCCGCTCAGCACGGCCAACTTCGTCTCATTACACGATGGCGTCGATGTTGACTCAAGGAAATATGCCTTCCCTACCATGCCCGGACTGGGTCTTGAGTAGCTCAAATGTTCAGTATGATGGCCCTTTTAATTGCGTCCACCTATGCAGGCTGTCTCATATGAGGGTGCTTATAATCCCCGTCCTTTCTGCTAATATATAGACAGCGTCGCTAGAGACCGCTCTTGGTTTGGGAATGACTATGTAGCTTTTCGCTCTCACCTGGCCGATGGCTTAGTTATCGAAGGAGTTGGTTCCGTTACACTCTCCGTCAAGAGGTCGCCAACCGGCACCGGCCGTAGCAACCACACAACCCTCCTTCTTACCAACGTTCTTCACGTCCCTGGAGCAATATGTAATATCCTGGGTCTCCACGAGTACGAGCTTGACGTGAACTTTCAAGAACCACTCAAGAGTTCAATTCAAGACCAATCGGGTCAGCGCCTGGCGTGTTTCCGCGAGGTAAAAGGCACCGGACTGCTCGCCCTTCGCCTCAGTGGACCACCCCATGGTCCGCAGGTCGGCCCTTCCTCTCTAAGTGCTATTGGTCTTAATACCAATGCAATAGTTGCAGTGTGGCCGGAAGCGGAGAAACAAATATGGGCTTCTTACCAGGCGTTAATGGATGCCCCTGCGAAGACAGGAGATAGCGGCAAACCTACCATACCTCCTGCGACCAGGCGTAAGTCAGGACCAGCCACTACCCGTCCTCGTGCTGCACCCCGTCCCGAGCCCACTTCGTCGGCCGGGTTCTTACCTGCGGGTTCTGCGCCGGGACCAAGCACTACCCATCCTCGTGCTGCACCCCATCCTGTGCCCGCTTCCTCGGCCGGGCTCTTGCCTACGGGTTCTGCGTCAGGACCAAGCACTACCCGTCCTCGTGCTGCACCCCATCCCGGGCCCACTTCGTCGGCCGGGTTCTTACCTACGGGCTCTGCGTCGCGACCAAAGAGTCAGCCAAAAAACAAGAATATGGATGCCGTAGTTGAAGAATTGTGGCAGAAATTTGCCCGTGCCGTCACACTTGAGGAAGAGACAGATGATTCCGAGTCCTTCATGTTTCCTTCTCTCCACGAAAATGTCCGGAATGCAGTTTCCAAGAACTTGAAGCCAACAATTTGGTTCAATGAAAACAACAGTGACGACGGCTACAACAACGACTATAACACGTCCGTAATGGGGACGTTCGAATGCAAAAACAAGAGGTGTCGCAAAAAGGGCTGGAATAGTAAGAAGGTTGCTACCTGGATACGAGGATATCCTAATGGTGGATACAGCGCTGAGGTTTTCAACCAGCACTGCAAGGCTTGCGATCAACTTGGTGTCTTTACGCTGGATGAGCAGTCTTATGTCGATCGAGTGTCCTACCGCATCCAGAAGTGGGCAGGAATTCATCTAGAACGGCCTGATTATTCAGGGGTGAGTAAAGGACCCCACCAAAAGCAATTTTGCGAGGGTTGTAAGCATGGTCATTGTGAAGCTTTGTCTGACTCGGATTCGGACTATTGATAGAGGAGGGTAAGAAGCCGAATTGAGAGAAGATGATTTCAAAAGTGGCGACAGCGTTCGACTGTTTCTTTCTAGTTCAGTGTATTCGTAGAATGGCCTAGCTAGTTGTAATACACTGCCTTGAGACCGTTACAGGAAGGATGGGGGAGGAGGCTGGACTCCTCAAGTGCCGTGGGATATGTTGCGCATTACCGCGATCCAACACACCCCTGGCAAGGGTAGCACATCCCTTACACTGGCCAAAGCCGGTGCAGCACTGGTCCACTCACGACCAAGGCAATTCTCAAAGTCGACCTTGGGAACAGGTATTGGGCTGTGACAGTGTCCCGCCAGACATCCATTTCTTTGACGATTCCCTTTCTCCTTCTTTCATAACGAAAACTTTATTCTTGTTCAAGTCAAGTCGTTATCGGGCATAACCGGATAACAAAAACTGTATACTGTACACACACAACTCCCACCAGGCCTCAACCACTCCAACTCCCCCTCCCAAGTTCACCCCTCACCGTCCGTCCGTTCCTAACAACCTCGGCCGCCCACCTTCCCAGTCCCCTCACGACTCTCCCGCCCAGTTTGTTGTCGTCCCAGAATAAATACTCATCCGGGTCTCGACACACTTTTTGCTGTTTTGTTTTCGTCTTTTCTTTTATTGTCTCCCCCTTCTCCTTCTTCTTCTTTTTGCCATCCTGTCCTGTTGGATGTACTAGTGGTGATTCCGTCAAACAAGTACCCGTCACGAACTCAAACCTCCCACCTCTAACCCCAACACCAACACCACCACCACTGCCCCCCAACCCCTCCCCATCACCCAGCCCCTGAATTCGTAGCTGTTTATCCCTGATGATGTCCAAAACGTACTCGGGCATATCGAATAGGAAGGCGTCCCTCTCCGGTGCAGGTTTAACATCCCCGGGATTCACATCGTGATCATCATCATCATCATCATCATCGCTTGGCTCTGTGGTTGTGGTAGTAGTGCTGCTACTATTCTCCCACACCATAAATCTAGCCTGAGGATCTGGACGAGGCTGCCCTAACGCCCAGGTACCAACTCGATCAGTCAACAAAGAGTTGAAGTGGCGCGTCAGAACCGCCGCGTTGCGCTGTTTGTGGATTTCTTCAAGGTTGGTTCCGGCATCCATGTATGGCTCTCCTCGAGAAGAAGAAGAAGGAAAAAAAGACCAACCGGGAAGGATGGTAGGGTCTAATAACAGTGGAATAAAAATACGAAAAGAATTTGTTGATGTTGATGTAGACGCATAAGAGTGATATAGCCTGTCGGCTTGGTCGAGGATGTGGTCCACGAGAGAACTGATTGCTTCTTTGGAGACTTCGAGGGGGAGGAGCGGTCCCAGGGTTGATGAGGATGATGATGATGATGATGATGATGATGATGAGAGCGCCAAAATGTCGCTGGGGCCTGGGGATATGACGTAGAGCGTTTCTTGGTTTTTCTGTGCAGAATTGTTGTTGTTGTTGAGGGATAAAAAGAAGTCAACTTGTGAAGATAGATCGGGCATGTTGTTATAACGGATCGGTATTGACGGGTGGTTGCCTTCCGAGTCCGAGGACTGGTTGAGTGCCGATTCAATTGCTTCGAGATAAATCGTGTTTGATGTCAGGGCGTGGTGATTTTGGTTTGCGGACAGCGGGATGAAGGAGAGGAGGGTGTCGCAGTTGAGCTATTTAATGTGGGTAGGTAAACATGAGCATAGCAGTAAACAAAGAAGTGTGTGTTCATACCTCATCACACAAGACATCTGTCCAAGAAGGCATTCTAGCCCCTTTGATCCCACTCATCATCCGTCCTGGTGTTGCGGCATCGTCCTGACCGAATACCACGATTCTGAGTCCCTTTTTGGTATGAGTGTCATCTTGTTTGTCGACTCGAGTTATGTCCTCTGCTTCATCCAAGGCATTGGCTACCTCCACCTCGGTCGTCCACACCCACGTCCTAGTTGTCGATGCTTGTTTGCTTAGAATCACTGTAGACCCCGACAGCGACATCATCATCATCTTCATCACCAGAAAAAACAAGGCAAAACATGCCGTGATGTGAGTTATAGTTCTCGGGCCACCGCGGAGAAATCTGCTCGGTAATAATGCGACGACATGATGGAGACCGAATGAGGGTGCGTCGTGGGTGAAGGGTCCGGTGTCCCGCTCGCCCTCTCTAGGTTTGTGTTTCGGGAGAGACATGGTCTCTGATAATGTTGATTTACGTATGTGTTGTCATGTAAAAGGTTTGTTCTGTCAGGAGAATACAAAATGTGAGTATGAAGATAACAAAATTGGATGCAAGAATGAAACTCGAAAGTGGAATGATCAAACGAGTGTGGAGACTTGGTCATGAGACGCAAGCAAGATAGATGATGTCTTGTTTCGTCTATTTAAACGTATGAGGTGAAAATAATGTAACAAATAAATCACGAAAACAAAGTCAAAAAGTAAAAAAAAAAAAAAAAAAAAAAAAAATGTTATACACTTGGCGGTATAGAAATCTGTGACCCGAAAAAAAGCAAGGGAGATGTTGTTGATCAATCGGCCTGGGGCTTGGCGTCCTTGGTATGAGTCGTTCGGATTTGCCGGAGAATGCGGGATGCCAAGGAATCCACGGCTAGAAATGCCAAGCCGGCGGACCGAGAATCGCGGACCGGGATGTGAGATCTGGGGATTGTTTTAGTGATAAGGTCGTCGTCATGGATATCGAGTACCTAAGCAAAGAAAAAGTTGCGAATTAAAAAAAAAGAAAAAGAAGGAATAGAAGAAAAGAATTGGATTGGAACTTGAACTGACAGAAATTTCCCTCATCCCACCCCCTACCCTTATGCACCCATGTTCGGCACCACGGGCATCACCGCGCAGGACGCGTCAGCAACCACGGCCATCGCTCCGCAAGTGTGAGGGAAAGGTGGGGCCGCTTTAACTTGTTCAGCACGCACACCTCGGACCTGTTGACTATTTCGTCTGAGCAAGCCTTGAAAACTAAGCTGATCAGCTTTTCCTGGTAAAATCCGGGATGCTTGAACTCGGATGGAACATGACCGTTATCCTTTAAATCCCAAAGGTCTATATTGACTCTACGCTATGCTTAACAGATATATGGAAGCAAAAAACAAATAAATAAATAAATGGCCAAGATTACCACAGCTCGCACTCGGGCTCCTTCTTCTGGCACTTGAAGGCCTCCTTGAATGCCCTCGAGTTGTCCAACACACCTTGGATGCGATGCGATGCGTGAGCGTGCTCGTCAGTGAGCAGCCGCCGATGATTGGCCGCGGGCGAGGTGTTGGAGCACCAGGAGTTGGCATACATCATGAAGAACAGCTGCTCGTGCGTAAACTCCTCCAGGCCGGGCAGGCTCTGATCCCAGACGTCCGGCATCGACTTGCGCTCTTCCTCCCAGGCGGCGTAGGCCAAGACAATGCCGGCCGCATCCGATAAGTTCTCCCCCAAGGTGAACTTTCCATTCGCGTGCTCCTTCTTTCCACCCTCAACCTCAACCTCCATCTTGTCGTATTGATCCACAAAGCACTGCGCCTTCTTGTTGTATGCCTCCACTGTGGCATTATCCCACCAAGGGGTCCCGAAGCGACCCTCCTCGTCATACTTGCTCCCGCTGTTGTCGAAGCCATGCGTGACCTCGTGTCCGAGAATGGTGCCAAGACCGCCGTACAGCGCATACTGGGGGAGGTCCGAATGGAAATAGGGTGACCGGGAGATGCCCGCAAAGATCGTAATGCCGTTACCCCAGGGGCTGTATGCGGCGTTCATAGTCGAAGCTGATTGTTGCCACTCGTGCTTGTCGTAGCCAGTCTTGAAGACGGCCGGGACGCGAGCCATCTTCTGCCGGTTTGCTGATAACATGTTGCTGAAGTGGTCGTCGGTGATGTTCAAACCGCTGTAATACGTTGCGACCTCATCGGGGTTCATGATGTTAGGATTCTTGCTCTGGTATCCGACCTCTTCAAACATGTTGTCGACCTTCTTGATGGCCCGCTTCTTCGCTTCTTCTCCCATCCAAGAATATTTGCTGAGCTTGTTCTTGAACTCGGTCTTGATCTTGCCAACCATCTTGGTCACAGCCGCCCGACCTTGCTCCGTGTACGTCTGCTGAATGTAGAAGCGATCCAAAGCATACCTCATCTGCTGATCTATCGCCGTGATGCAGGTTTGCCAGCGAGGAGTCGTGGTTAAAGCTTCCCCTTCCGGCGACATGGTATAAGGCTGGAACACTGAGGCCGTCCTAAGAGCGAACCAGACTTGCAGGACAGCCACGGGTTGTTTCTTGATGGCTGCCGAAATGTAAGGCCAGGAGTAGTCCTCGGCCAGATATACAAACTCGGGTGTGTACCCTGCGGGCATAAAGTCGAGAACAAGCTTGTCTAATCTCAACTCTGGCGCAGTAGTTGCCAACTGGGAAAAGGGTACCCTGCTTAATTTTGTATGCTTGGGAGTGTCAGCCGTCATGGTCAGTGGCAAAGTGCAGTGGGTTATCACTTACGACTCGATCCGCCCCTTGTTTGATCTTCTCTTCAACCTCTGCGTTGAGCGGAGCGATTTGCTTGGCCATTTCAGCTTCAAAAGCTGCCATGCCCTCTGCGAGCTTTAGGGCAGTGGTTTCATTGACGGTGGGAAAGATCTTGGGGATGGTTGCGTTGATTGTCGACACAAGCTTTGCGTGTGCTTCTTCGTCGTCTTCAGGTGTGGAAAGCAAGGTTATGCCACCAATGATCAGCAAAGGAACTGCCTGGGTGATTGTTAGCTTTGTGTGCAGTTGGGCATTTAAGTGCATGGTCAAGTACATACCGGGTTCAAAGAATCGGCATGTGCGTCACCGATGCCCCACGGTGAAGCCCCTATTCTACCCGCGGCCATAGCAACCTTGGCCAATGCGTCAAAGTCGCTTGCGTCGGCCGTCTTGTTCAAGTCGCTCACGAGTGGCCAGCTGGCCATGACCTCGGAGACCAGCTTAGACACCGGCTCTTCGCCTTTCTTTAACAGCGTCTCGGTGTCCATGCATGCTTGGTAGCTCTGCTGAAGCAGGTCAAAATTGAATTGGTCAGCATTGGCCCGAGGACCAAGTGAACTAGAGCGGAGTTGAACTGCGTCCGAATAGGTGCCCTCAAGGATTCTCTGCATAATCCTTTGATTCTGCCCGTGTAGCTCCTCCATCGCTCTGTTATCCAGGGCGAAGCGTTCCTTGTAGCCAAAGCAGACCATCTCCTCGAAGTTTGTACACGGATCCACCTCTTTCCAATGTGGAGCCAAGTTTGAAAGCATGGAGGAAGCCGTATTGACGCATGCTGGCGTCGTGCACACCGGAGTGCTCGAGAACTGACCCATGTTGGGGGTGTGTCGAGGCCAGTTGGTTAGGGTTGTGCTGGCGGAAAGGAAAGAAAAGGAAAAGAAAGAAGGATGAGCAAACAAGTCTTGTCACAAGAGATGCAGGTTGCAATGCTCAGGATGTTGATTGATGCTCAGATGAACAAGTACAGGACTGCCGTCTTGCTCTTATATTAAGCTACAACCCACAAGACAAGACTCCGAGAAGTCTCCTCCCCCCTGTCTAGAAGGCCTTGGCTGGAGACAAGCATCGGGGTCCAAGTGGCTCAGCCTCTCTCCAGATCGATGGCTGAGGTTAAATGAAGGTATGTGGAGCCATGGGGACTTTCAACCCAACTTGTCGTCGTTTCGCCAATGGGACATTGACAAGATTAAAGCCAAGCATTGACTCTAGATGCTCTGTCAGCGCTACGACGCAGCGAGGAAGCTCCGTAGAGGGGCCCTTGGGGATCCCCCAGGCAACTGTATTGCAGGGGGCGGACTTTTTAGACTTGGCATGCTCAAGCTGGTGGTGCAAAGTTCTAAATCAAGAGTGTCGCTAGGGAACGGGATCTACAACTAGTCAATGGGCCCCGATTTTCCACACCAGGGTCGGGCTCGATAGTGGCTGACGTGCGCAGCGTGCTGTTCTGGGACCAGGTTGGAAAGCATACCACGTCGAGAGATAAATCGGGGCCGGCATCACAGGTTTTTCACCACCCACAAACGACCTGACAGCAAACAGTACTTGGTTGGCATCAAGTCGGATGTAAGTCGGGGAGACGAGACCGTTGCACTACCTTGACCAGAAGGGTTTCAAGTTGCAAAGATGAGCACCTGCCATCCGATGGCGGAAAAAAAGTTTAATTCCCGTCGTCAAGACCCTTCAAGTTAACTGCAAGCAAGCAAGAGGCATGGTTTATGGTAGCCACGGTTCCTGCCGTTTGATTTCCTGGGCATGTCAAGTTGTACTTGCTCGCCCACATCTACGGAACCCCATATCATCCCGTCTCCCCGACTTGCTCTTTCCACATAGACTCTTTAAACATGCTGACTTTTATTCTGACTGCATCCGCTGGTCCTCGGCCGCTGGTTTCAGTGAACAAAAGATCGTTGAGCAACAGCACATGGTGGCTGAGCTGCATTCTTTACCGCCCGTACAAGCGCGCTTAGCTTGCCTGCCCAGGAAATTTTATTCTTGTTGCCATTCCCCGACGGTATTTTAGAACCACCAAAGCAAAGGCTGTTTGCTTTCCAGGTCTTCCTCGAATAAAACGCCGGATATGGTGTGCCGAGCATATAGCTGCCAAGCCCAAACAACCTAGCAAGCAGTAATCTTATGGCCGTTCTAGGAAAAACAATTCAACGTCAGGGTGATGATTGTCAGCCCTACATATTGCCCTTGTTGTTTTTAAAATGATAATCACGAATCCTCCTCGAATGCTAGAACAGGAATATGAGTGTTTGCTTTTGATGATCTTCTCAAAAGTTCTCCGCGCAGAGATTCTTGAATGCTTTCTCTTCTGAAGAACACAAAGGCCACTGCAGAAAAGCCCGTGCAACATAAGCTACTACTTCAGCATCACAGCATGCAGTAAGATCCAAAGTAAACAAAGTCTGGGGGGTAAAAATAAATAAATAAATAAAAAACGCAGAAGATCTCACCTCAGATTGGAAAGCAGATGTAACTGCCAACGCCAAAAACAGGCAAGAATTCGAGAATGAGGATTCGGAAAAACTCTGTTACCTGCAACCCGAATCCGGGGGCTTTTTGCCAAATCAAAAAAGCAATAACCCTGCAGACAAAGAGTTCATGCCAATTGAAATCCTACTATGAGAAGATTGAAAAACGCGTCAAGTCAAAGAAATGATAACCCATCCCTCGTCAGTTTAATGATCATGTTTTATTTGTATGTTACGGTAAACTGGCAAGATCGCAGTGAGGCTCATTCACTAATGCGGCCTTATTAGTACTCAATCATTTGGAGGAGCCCAAGCACAGGTTCAACGTTTGTTTTATTGTAAGTTATGTCGTATTATTCCCGTCGTTCGAGCAAGCCCACTGAGTTGAAATAAAAAATCCAAGTTATGAACTACATACCCCCGGCGTTACTTAATTGCAAAAACTGTGATGATTCCGCTTTTTACATAAGCACTGCCCGTGGCTCTTCAAATCAAACAGTACTTGCGCTTCGAACCCCCTTGTTTGCTTGTTGGTGCGAGACTTTAAACTTCCAATTCAAACTTGTCAGTTCAGCAACACTTCTAAAAGCATAAAATAAAGTAAATATAATAATAAAAACAAGATGGGGGGAAATTGTTGTATAACTTAGAGCGTTATCGGGCATAACCGGGGGAAAAAATAACCCGAATAAGTATTATACAATTATACACAACATGGCTCGATTGATAAGGCACGACTCGGTCGCAGGCGCCACGACAACGCCCAGAACCAAGATCTCGCGATACCTTCAACTGTCGCCAGATGTGGTGATAAGGTCAGCTGCCAGGGCATTCGCCCTAGGGATGGGGGGAAATGACTAATTGGGTATTATCACTTGCACAACTGAAATTCCTGGTCTTTGAACTTCTTTCCTCACTAAACGCGTTTTGTTTGGGTTGCTGAGCTGTACATTTTCGAACAAAAAATTGATAATCAACTCCGTTCATTTCTCTCAGCCTGTAGATAATCTAGGTTCATAGCATTAAAGCTACCTTACATACATGTAGGCACCCACCCACCACCTTGACCAGTTCCGATTGTTGACCCTCTTTTCCACCGAGCGCTCTTCCAACATTGAAAGCCTCCACACGCCAAAAAAAAAAAAAAAAAAAAAAAAAAAAACACCATAAGCGAATCAACCGGAAAATTTTTACACACACCCGGCCGGGCACCAAACGACGACTCATCAGAATCTCCCTCCATATCCAGCCTTCATTCATAGTCCCAAAATGGCGCACAGCAGCCCGGGCCATGTAATGCATGCATGCATGAGCATGACTCCATGTCCCCGTCTCTGGAGCAGCCCTCCCACTATCCATATAACTGGCTGAGGGTAAACATAAGCTTCTTATCTTCTCACTGGCAGGGCAATTCCGCTGCCGTGGCTGACGGAGTCCCAAAGATGGAAAGTTTACGACCTACCACATTCACGTTTTCACACCAAACCCTGCCCCAGTCATAATTTGCCTTCTCACATAATCACGGTTGCCACGGTGTGGCTTTTCTTTATATATATATATATATATAAATGCCAAACTCGATTCATATCTCGACGTCATGCATAATCATCGTCAACCATCGTCAAATCACATCAATGAACTTATACGGGCGAAAATAGAACAAATTGGGTATCCAAAAGCTTCTCTTTTTATACCAAGGTAGCATTGCTATATATACATGTTTCTCATTACATCTTTAAAAACACATTCAACACATTAATCCATACATTTTCATCTTCGTCTCACTTAAATACGATCGCCGCCGCCGCAAGGGCCAGAGTGATCATGCTGGTGCTGCTCAGCCTCGCGCTTGAAAATGGTGGCCTTGTCACCGGCGTACCGTCTGGCAGCAAGGTTAACAGCAGGAAGACCCTTCCAGCTGACAGCGTACTTGGCAACAGAGTTTGCAATGGCCTTGGTGTTGAGAACAAAAGCATCCCAGTTGAGGTTCTCAATGGTGTCACCGGCCTGGTGGTAGTTGACGTCATAAGCAACGCCAGCCTGGCCACCAAAGATCTTGGCCTCCTCCTCGGTCTTGAGAACCTCGGCACCGGTGAAGAGACCACCAGAGGGAATCCCGTTCTGAATGAAAGCGGCATAGTCGGAGCGGCCAGAGAACTCGGAGGAAGTGTAGGGCGACTTCTTGCTCTTGTAAAAGTTCTCAAAGTCCTTCTCGATGACGTCGGATCCGGCGGGACCGGTGAGGTTGAAGGAGCTTCCATCACCGTCGTAGATGCCGTAGACGTAGTTGGGAGAGGCAATCATGTCAAAGTTAAGGTAAGCACGGATCTTGGCGAGCTCCGACTCGGTTTTGTTGATGGAGTTGATATAGGCGTATGAGCCGAGAAGGCCGAACTCTTCAGCTGAGAAGAAGAGGAAGCGGACAGCATTGTTTACGCGGAAGTTGGAGAGGTACTTGGCGACGTTGAGGATACCGATGGTGCCGGAACCGTCGTCGTTGATACCGGGGCCGGCAGAGACGGAGTCGGTGTGGCCACCGAGGGCGAGGACGTTGTTGTGGTCACCGCCCTTGGTCTCGGCAATGATGTTGAAGGTGATGCGTTGCTCAGTGATGGCTACAACGTTGAGATTGGCCGTGACGGCGCCAGCAGCAAGCTTGGTAAGGACTGGGGCAGCATCTTCCTGGCTGATGCCGACAGTGGGGGTGTAAGGGGCGAAGGCGTCGCCGAGGGTGCCAGACAAAGCGCCGGGGACATTGTTATAGACGATGGCTGCAGCGGCGCCGGCCTTCTTGGCGGCTTGGGACTTGGTTCCGAAAGTGCAAGAACCACGAGAGATGAAGGCAATCTTGCCGGCAACCTCAGCAGGGTAGTCGGAATCCTCGCAGCCCAGGTTGGCAACCTGAACAAGTTCGGTGTTGGCCGAGCCGCCGGGGGTGTACGTCATGATCTGAACCTCAACATTGGCGCCATCGATGGTGAGGGTGGCAGTGCCCTGGGAGAAGGTCTCAGTGAAGGGCTGCTTCCTCACGTCGTAGTAGTTGAGCTTGACGAGGGTGTCGTAGATGTAGTCAACGGTGGCGTTGTGACCGCCGCTACCGAAAGCGCGGTTACCACCGTTGGCCCTGGCAATGTCGAGGAGCTTCTGGGCGCCATCTCGCAGGTCCTTCTTGTTGACGAAGAGTTGGAGGAGATCGGACTGGACGAGCGGCTTCTTGAGGTTAAGCTTGTCCCAGATGCCGCCGATGATGTCGCCGATGATGTTACCGACGGCGCCACGGTTCTCGGCCTCTTGAGCAGCAACGAGCGAGGGCACGGCGCCCAGGGCGAGGAGGGAAGTAGAGACCTTCATCTTGAATCAATTGGCCGAGGGCTTGTCAGGGGATCGACTGGATTGACAAAGATGGAGGGGGGAATGGATCGGACGAAGGTTGGGATGAGAGGGCCATTTTATTATTTTGAGTTTTTGGAGAAAACGCAATCAACATGCAGATCACCCATCATGGGTTTCGGTTGTCGCAATGCGCCATTCGCCATGGTGATGGCGCCTCGGCGGAGTCCCGTTGTGGCAGCTGTGGGATAACTGACCCGAGCAACTTTCCTCTTCTGTACCATGTTATGTCCCGCCGCTAGGTCGGGAACGGCAGGTCCCAACGGCGCTCTTCCTGGTCGCTAGTGTACCGTTGCACATTTGCGGGGTCGGATGCGGCCGGCCGCGGCAACACCTTCTTGGGGCAAGTTTGATAACTTTATTGTGACCTTGTTTCCTTCCCTGTTGGTGTGTACATAAAACCACCCCTGTAATAACCCCCCCTTTGACGACTTGGACCCACTTACTTGCTTGCCACTTGCCCACTTGCCTGGCTTGCAGTGGTCGATGCGATTCCTTTCGAACAATAAGTAAAGGCAGAGGTCTCGTAACTCGTAGACACTTGACTTGAGTTTAGCTTTTGATTGTTGTTTAGGTTAGAGAGTTATCGGGCATAACCTAAAGAAAAAAAGTAAAACCGAACAATTATTATACAATTATACACACTTTATCTGCACATGGCTCGATTGATAAGGCACGACTCGGTCGCAGGCGCCACGACGACACCCACAACCAAGATCTCGCGATACCTTCAACGGTCGCCAGATGTGGTGATAAGGCCAGCTGCTAGGGCATTTGCCATGTTTAGCTTTTGATCTAGTGGTGGGTTTTCTTTAGTTCTGAGCGACCGACCATGGCCTCCATTAGTTTGGTTGCGATATTAACGCCCCTAAACCCACCTTCAACGCCATCTGACTCGGACATTACTGCTTACGGTACTCCTACCTTAAAGGGCAATGCTCCTGCTAAATAAAAGACCCCGTTTTCCTGGCGCGCCGTTGCCGTAATTCCCTTTAATTTAGAAATGGGGAAAGGGGAAAAGAGAAAAGGGGGAAAGGGCAGAGCCGAACATGGGAGTCCACGTAATAATATTGCCAGAATGCAAATCCCTATGCCCCTCTTTTTGTCAACTTAACAGCTTGATATCTGGAGAGTTTAGCCAGATACGCCAACGGGAGCTTAGTTTAGCCCCAAGACCCGATCAGAATCTGCGTATATCAGAGCGACCGTCGCTATGCCGTCCTCTCCTGCAGCCCGAAGTTTTTTCTCCTCCACTATCACTCTCCCTCCTTATACCACTCCCCATTTACGTTCAGCTTCTGGAAATATCCTTACTATCCCGTTACGAACCCATCGCCGCTCTACTAGTGACCCAACCGCCGATATTCAATACTCAATGGGGGATCAAAAGCCGATTTTTATCGGCGGGGATATGGATGCTATGAAGCTGCTGGGTATTACCCTCCGGGGAGAAGATGGTTCGTTAGGCTGTCATAACTTGGATGGCGCCCAGATAAAAGTCATGGAGAACCACTTGATCAAGACGTTCGGTGTAGACGGCATCTTCTATAGTGAACCATTCGTCATCCTCAGCTACGATCCCAAGATAGCGGGCCCAGGCCAACTCCCTTTGTCAGTCGGAGGTTTGGTACCTATTTGGAGGCCGGATATATCCGGGAACGCGGACTTTTGGCCTTGGTTAGGTTGCTTTGGGCAAGGTGAAGGTATAACTCTCGAAGGAGACCGATGGCATGGTATTGATATCATGCAAGGACCGACCTTTGAGCAGTTGAGAGAGCTCGCCGATGAGCTGTTTACTGAGTGCGAAGCACTCACATTCCACACTAAGACGTTGGTCGTCGAGCTGCCCCGGATGAGCGAAGACGATTTTATTAAACGACTTCAAACCCTGCCGGAGTATATTCGGGGCCTCCCTTTTGTCACCCAGTATCATAATGGGTCCGTTGTTGGACAAGAAGCGAGGAGACGGGCAGTTAAGCCCGACCCTAGCGAACTGACCACACGTACAAGCGGCGACCTTATTTACACCGAATGCAAGGCTGAAGATCAAACTGACTATTTGGCTATGGACCGCAAACTCTACCCAGGCGCTGCAGTTGCTTCAGTTAACAGCAAAGGTGAAACACACAGCCAAGTCTCAGCAGGTATCTTCGTACGGAAAGGAAACGAACGACGCCTAACTGTTTCCTTCCATAACTGGGAAGATCACTTCAAGGAACTCCCGGAGTCATTTGGAGCCGATACAGCGCCAGCTATTGAGTTCTACCGGGCGAGCCAACCATCCCGCCGCCGCACCGTCGAGCTGGGGCAAAGGCATTCATCAAACCTAACGTCAATTGGGACTTCTTTGGTGTTACCTTCCTCGTCTGCGACGCTAGAGGTGCCGCTGCAAACGCCAAGTATTTACAGTTGAAGCCCGGCCTCTCCCTCGCACAGGCTAGGGCAGACGCGGCCATCACTTACGATTGCTACGAGTTGGAACGTGTCCAAACGTACAATATCAATCTAGTTGTCGCTTGGGCCAAGGCCAGACTCGTCCGCCACCTCCGCAGCAAGGAACGGGAGAATCCTATCGCCCCCGGTACTCCTAACCCAGCCGGCGACAGACCCATAGGACAAGACAGCGTGGTGGAAAACCATATCGAGTTTGTCGAATTCATTAGCTGTCAGAGCAAGATCGAGGAGGCCGAAGTTCTTGCCCGCGATTGCCGGGCTATTACCGAGGCTAGACCACACCACCATACTCTGCTGTGAGAGGTGAGGAAATCTTCAAGCCGACCACCTAGGTATGTTTAAGAACTTCCCTCATTCTCTTTTCCCTTCTTTGCATTAGCACCTTACTGACCCGGTTAACGAAAGATGTATTGTCCGCGAGGTCATTGTGGCCAAACATTATAAACGGCTGATGAGGTTTTGGGCAAGCCGGGTATAGGATAGGCTGATCGTGGAGCTATGATGAATGATGAGCATGCATAGGAAGGTGGGCTAGGGTTTATTCCTTTGCGATATTTCGCAGGCATACAATTCCTTTGTGCTTTGGGTTTTTTTTTTTTTTTTTTTTTTTTTCGTTTGTCCGGAGCGCCGGTAGTCCCTTTTTTCACCTAGCTTTTGTCATTCTCTTTCTTTTCTCCTTTTTTTTCTTTCTTAAAAATTGGAAATCAAGTTTATGCGCCCTGGGTCCGATCGCTAAATTCTCCCAACTTTGTTTCTCTAGATACACAGCGGTGTATCGATATCAGATAGGTGAAGTACATGTGAGGAGTGATTGATGCCAAGCACCCAAGTTCCGGAGCTATGCATGTCGATCATCGTGGGCCCCAACACTCGCAAAAGCTGCAAAAAGAAGAAAAGAGTCCGCGTTCCCCTCACTCGGACATCGGATGGCAACTTCCAACCTTGGCAGATCCACGGATGGAACCCTCCAGAGTTGCACTTTATGGAAGGCGCACAATCAATATCCTCCTGTACCTGCTTGTCCGGGAGTAGGCACGGAATTGATGCGATTCTGGCGATTCTGGGCGCGCCATGGCGAAAATTGCATCTCCCATCACGTTATACTAATAATCACATGCCGCTTCTGTTTCTATCAGAATCCCCGAATCTTGGGGTGGCCCGTACGATCTCGGCCGAAATTGTTGACGATGAACCATGGGTTCCTGCTTTGCTGTTGCAAATCTGAAAAGATAAGCATTTTTTTTTTATTCGGGTTCGGACTCAATTGAACTTTTCTGATGAGTAA
Organism: Cladorrhinum sp. PSN259; assembly: GCA_033725935.1. Taxonomy (NCBI): domain Eukaryota; kingdom Fungi; phylum Ascomycota; class Sordariomycetes; order Sordariales; family Podosporaceae; genus Cladorrhinum; species Cladorrhinum sp. PSN259. The sequence continues at coordinate 387,835 of MU867087.1, read as the reverse complement.
TAATAACAACTCTGATAACACCTCTTATGCAGCCGGACTGCATCACCACCACCCGTCGGATATGCGGAGATCCGTTCCTGCATTAATATCGATTCGATCTACCCAGATATCGGCCTTGCTGATATTGCCATCGCATCACACCTCACACACCACACGTGGTGGCTAGAAGTGTGACGGTCCTTGGCAGATGCCAAGTTTGGGGTTTGCATGCGCAGAGCCATTGAGTTGGGACCTTCCAGAATGTGACGGGTTGCATCAAGTCGTGACGATCATCCTGCCAAATTGGGCGTCAATAGTTTTGCCTGGGCAGAAGCGACAATGGAATCGAAAAGTCTAGGACCGAAAGATTCGTCGCCTGAGATTATAATCACGCAATCCGTTTGGACCGAGCCCCGAATACCGTTTTCTGGGGAAGCATCGATATGTTTTGGTTCAACTGATAATCGAAATGGGTTCATGCATTGCTTATGTCCGATCTATGTGGGGGCGTGGGGAGGAGAAGGCGTTGACCCGGATCGAGTTTGTTCTTCTTGGGTTTCGTATCCTTACCCCTTTATCTCCAAAGGTTCCTATCAACATAGAACCACTCGTCCAGACTCTTCTTTAAATCCGCTGGAGGTAATTCGTGATCTGGCGGTAGCTCAACCTTCTTTGGGTCCTGCTTCCCCGGTGTATCCTTCAGGGTGGTATTGTCTCTGATCCGTTATCAGCACGTATTATTTCTTGACGTCACTTTTATACGCATTCTCAACTCACAATGACACGTCCCCGGGTTTGATATCCCCTTTCACCAATCCTTTCCATGCATCGTTACACTCCTGTATGATATTCAGGGCGAACCTATAAATATTGTCAATATTCTCTACTCGTCTTTGATACATTCGAGCACATCTACTTACTTTCTATTCCTATACATCCCGGCAAACGCATACCCATTTGGCGGATGTCCCTCCGGGATCTTGTATATCCTAAACCAATCCCTAGTCGCGTCCAACAGCCCAGGCAAATGCTGCTCAACGTCCCCAATATCCTTCAGTTTGTGAGCTAACGGGTCATTCACATCAATTACGATCAACTTCCAGTCCGTTTCATTCTGGTCGATGAGCCCGAGAATTCCCAGGACCTTCACCTGCTTGACGTCGCCCGAGTTCGCAATTGCACGGCCAATATCGCACGCGTCGATTGGATCGTTGTCTCCTTTCTCGCCAGTATCTGGGTTTACTGAATTGGGGTCTTCCCACGTCTATCGCCATCGCGCTATTCAGTACTGAGGTAAACCATGCCGGAGCGGACATTGGAACTCACCTGAGGGAGCGCACCATAATTCCAGAGGTATCCCTTGTAAGGAAAGACATTCCGGTTGAAACGGAGTGAACCGTCATCCAAGCGGTCTTGAGTTATTGGGTTGAGTGGTTTACTCCTCGATATCTTGAAAGGAACAATTTCAGTCAAAGTTGTGATCGGAAGTGAGGTGAGGTGAGTAGGCTTTCACTCATGTTATTGTCTTACCTCAAACTTGGCATTAGAAAACCTCGGGACCTCAACCACCATATGGAACACCCCCTTGTGCTTATCATGATATAATGGGATGTCGTGAAATGGGGAAACGGGGATTACATCATGGCTTCGCTCGAAATAGATGGTGTAGTCTTTGGTAAAGGGGCGGCCGACTCTCCTCAAAGAGTATTCGGTTGGTTTTGAGTCCGCTCTAGGCGGTTCGTCAGTTTTGACCAGCATGGTTGAAAACCCAATGTAACATCAAGTCGCGTGGACGAGGAAGGAAATATTGTGAGGTTGTGAGGTGGCGGTGAGGTGCGAGATAGTACCCTTGTTGTTGTGTGATGTGTACAGATGCGCGAGGGTGACGTCACGATCATCCTCTTTCTTCACCATCATTGGATGTTGTTCAGTTTGATGCACCATTCCGACAGCACTTACACAGCCCAAGGATCGGCCATTTTTGAATCAGGTATTCCTACCAAGCTAAAAAACATTCGAGGTTTATGCGAATCGAAATATGCCCAGATCTATCCCATGTCTGAGGACAATTGCAGAAGTATCTCGGTGGCTTGAAGGAATTTTCTTTCTCTCCATGCTTTTGTGCCGACTTTTCGATTCAAATCAATATCGACCTGCAGGCATTTGGACCTTGAGACAGCGGAATTTCGGGACGACAACTCCTCGGTGAGCGGGGATCTCAGCAAAAACTATTCATTAGAGCTGGTGATATATGCATGATGAACCAGTCAGACAGGTGACGTGTACATATAATAGGCTCTGAAGATCCGAGCTGTCAGCGCACCAGGGCCGTTCCGAAATTGGTTGAGAAAATACACCGGCGGCACGTACCAGGTTATCGGGCCGGGCAGTGTGACCCGACTGCACACCCGCCGCAGAGCTACATTATTGGCGTCGGGGGTTTTTCTCGTAAGCCATGGTATCCTCTGACTTTTGTGGTAAATGAGCGAATCCTGCGTTGCAGCGCCACCACCGGGGATGGGTTCCGGATCCTGTCGCACGTGTGTTTGTTTCAATTGGGAAGTTGACAGAAGCTTGCTTTCCACTAGACCAGCCTTGTGGGTATTGAGCGGCACTTGAACATATGTCCGAGTATTATTGTATTGATATCAGTTTTTTCGATACGTCTAGGTTGGAAGAGTTCAAACATTGACGCGAATACGCATCTGATCTTGCTTCGATGCTGGCAAGAGGATTCAGAATTACTAAATGGTTATTGAAATTCATCCAATCAAAACTCCAAGTCATGGGGGTCTCTTGTTGTTGTGCCACAAAGGCTGAGTAAGAGTCTGTCCGTGAATCCGGTGCAGACCACAGACGTGCGCATTTCCCTGCACGTGTCTTAAAATGACTACCCCTGACACCGACAACAGTCCCAAACTGTTGAATACTTGACCTTCCCTGTTCATATGAGGCTGATAAACTGTGAAAACTAATCCATCATCAGGCAATATTGCCCAAAGCCGCATAGCTCACCGTGCGTTGCTCACCGTGGATTGCTCGCCGGCCACCGCTCAGCACTCACCGCTCTGGCACTCAGTCAGCTCTCAACTCGTATTGAGCCTTCCAACACACGGCTTCACGGACCGTCTTCCTTTCACCTTCCAAAACATCACGAGAAGCCTTGTCAAGTGGTTGGTCGCATGAAAAAGTCATCTTGTCTGGAGGAGGCGTACGTAGCAAGGCATGATGGAGGAGGAAGCCGACGATCCGCCATGACGCAGGCACCGACCGCTTAGAGAAGGGGACACGACGACAAGATGGGTAGTGAGCATTCCGTTCTGGCTCTGAGATGAACAGCTATAAGTACGGGCTGAATTCCCACTCAAAGCTGTCTTCTCTCATCATCACCAGCTCATCATCACTCAGCAGCCCTCTCAACAACGACCTCCTCAAGCCTCTCAAAACACTCTATACTCCTACTCAACCCCAAGTCAAAATGAAGTTCACCATCGCCACCGTCCTCGCCATTGCCGGCGCCATCACCGGCGCCGAAGCCGCCTTCAAGACTGCATGCAACGCTCCTTACGACGTCTGCGGATGGAGCCTCGCTGACGGCACCTTTGGTATGCATATCCTCTTACTCGAATATCATGTCGAGAAGCAAATAACTGACAAAAGCAGGATACGACGCCGCCACCCTTAGGGAAGCCGTCAGACTCGGCGGCGGCAACCCCGACAACAACCGCGACGTCTACGACGCCATCTATGGCTGCCGCGATAACGGTGCCATTGTCTGGAAGTTCGTGTGCGATGTTGGCTGTGACGCTTCTTCTCACGGGCCTAATGCCAACTGCAGGGCTTAAATCAGGGCTGCCCTTCAAGTGCTCTCTCTCAGAGGGACATGAAATAGAGAAAGCTATGGTGTGGTAGAGGGGTTCCTCGCGGGCCCATAGGGTGTGATGAAGAGGATTCTTGTTGGACTTTTTTTTAATGGGTCCGTTTTTTTTTTTTTGATTCACGCATGTATTCATTTATATATGCCCCTTAGAAAATAAAATCAGCTGGCCAGCCATTCACTCGTTTCAATATCGTATTACCCATTTTTCCTTTTTTTTTTTTTCTTTCATCCCCCCGGTTTCTCTGTTGTCACAGACCGTGTGTCCTTAACATTACCCATTACTTGCCGTTTCCTCATGTATCATAGATTCTTTGCATACCCAGACCCATTGGTTTTTTTTTTCGCCTTTGCTTTTCTTTTCCTTTTTTTTGCGTTTGCTCATCTCCCTTATCGATTACTCCCAGACCCCTCGGCAAAACAAACAGTCTCGCTCCCCAACCTCGACGTCCCCGACCTCGTTGAACCAGGTAAACTAACCTTCGACCCTGTTCTGCTCACCCCTCCCTGTCCTCCAGCAAACGGATAAACATAAACCCTCTTCCAGTCCCAGTCGAGGCTCTCAACGACGCTCTCGGTCGTTTCTCTTTGCCTTTCTCGACCGCCTGTCCTCCTTCCATCATTCCTATTACTCGCATTTTCCGAACCCCTCAAAGCGGGATGCACACCACCATCAAACTCGTTATACCCGTACCCATATCCGTATCCATATCCTTCTCTTTCTCCTAACGTATCCAACCCCGTGATTTCTCTCTCCCTTTCCCTTTCCCTTTCTCTTTCTCGGCCTGGCGTCATCCTCGCTGCTATATCCTGGCTTGCCTTCTTCAAGTGGGCAAATGGCTTGGCAAAAGGAATGGGCGTTCGTACGCGCGGCGGTGGTCTTGGAAGAAGTTCGTTGTCATGGTCGTCGTAGCCTGCTACGAGCGTGACGGAGGATTGGTTTGGAGGTCTGGAATGGCGAAAGTGGCGGCCGAGGAGAAGTTGGTGGTTACTTCGGGAGGGGGGGAGGTTAGGTTTGGACCGGGAACAGGAACAACGACGCCGGAGGAAGAAGATGAGGAGGGCGAGGAGGGCGAAGAAGGTTATTGTGCTGGCTAGGGTTATCCCTATTATTAGGGGTGTCGGCAGACGGTGAGGGATGGGGGTTGGTGTGGATGTTGAAGTTTGGAGGGTGGTGGGCTCGGACTCGGTGGAGATTGAGAGTGTTGGAGTTGTGGCTGTGGTTGTCGGGACGGTTGTGGTCAACTGCAAGGGAAAGCTTGAATTAGTACAGGTGATTGTTGGAACAAGCAGTAAAAAGGACTTACTCCTGATGTCGTGAGTTTTTGCTCTAGGAGGTCGGTTGATGGGACTTGGTGGGTGTGGCGGACGAAAGAGTTGATGTTGGTTGTGGGTGACAGTTCTTGTGCAATAGAGTCTTGGAAGTATGAGAGGAGAATCATCAACGTGGGCACATTTTTCGATCCCATCCCGCCAAGGAGGGTGGCACCAGATCGGCCTTTTGTTGACATCTTCCAGAGAGTAGCATCCGGCACAAACTAAAGGTGGCAGAAATTCGATCCATCAAGAACAAGAAACCCCATTTCGTCCGTGGAAGACTACTAGTACAAATACATCGTCCTCCTTCAGCCGCTTTCCCCTTCTTCCCTCCCCCCTGAATGCGTAGCCAAGAATAAAGAATGCCGGCATTGCTTCTTCTTCGCAATATATAACCGCCCACTCATTTCGAATTCAAGTTTTCGTCCCAGTCCCCCCTTCAATCTCCAAAGAAATCTGCATACCCCACGGGGAGACGCCCCCTGAGAGGAGCATCGAAAAAAAGAAACATAATTTGTGGCGTAACCCGATACACCAATCATCCTTCTGTGTCCGCGTCCGGCCGGCTTCTGGCTGCCAAGCTGAAACATTGCATAACCGCCACAGGTTGAATGAAGCGCCCAAGAGGTGGGCTGGACGGTATTTGATCGGGAACTCCCGCATGATGGTGTGCTGGACAATGTATACCCTGACACAAAATGAGGGGTGCCTTTAGGGCTTTTTTGGCCTCCTCCCCTCCAGACCCTTCTCCTTCTCTCTGATTGACTGGAACCCTGGGATCGACGGCTTGCCGGAATTCTCTAAATTCTCGGCAGCCAATAATCGATCGACTTTCAGAATTAACTCGCATGCCATATACCTGTGGCGACGAGTTAGAATTCCCGGTTTTGTTCTGATTTCCCCCCAACCGGGGACCGCCAACCCGTCTCCGAGACATGTTGATGCACGAGTCCAGATCGAGGAGATGATCCGCACCATAATAGACTCGTTTCCGAATTGAACTAATGCCTCCCCTAAAAAAAACCAAGAGACAAGAGTCAATGGTCAAGCGGCATGCGCGTGGCGGTGGGAAGGGGAGGTACTCGGGTTTTTCGTTTCAAGTTTGCCAGAACTTCACGAGTTCGAGTCGGGAGTATGTCGCCGTGTCTCTTTCAGGGGACTGAAAAAAAAAAAAAAAAGTAAAACCACAAAGTGGTTTTCGTAGCCATCCCTGCTCTTCTAGGAGAGGGTGGTGAGCTTTTTGATCTTGTTATTTTTTTTTTTTTGTGAGATATCTTGTCTGTTAGTACTCGTTCGAAAAACCTGGATGTTTTTCTTTGCATAATATTTGAGTTTTGATGCTATCACGGATGTTTGCTTATTTACTCCATTTTTTCTTTTTCTTTTTTTTTCCTTTTTCGGCAAGGTTTGTTAGTTTGTACGATTCATTTTGCCCACTACATAATGGACTTTTTTGCGTCTATTGATTGTATTAATATATATTTCACAGTGAAATTCGCGTTGCTTGATCCAAGTCACTCCCATTGTCCTCCATCAACCTCCTTCTCGATCATGCAGCCCCGGCCACAACGCATTATTAACGGCACTTGCTGTTAAAACTCAACCATGAATCTCAAAAGCAAATACAAAAGCAAATACGCAGTAACAGCTATCATATTGCATGCGGATAGAGTCTACCAGTCCAGGAGCTTGGCCGCAACTGCCTTCTCCAACTTATTACCTCGATGATCAGACACTGGACAATAAATAGACTCTCCGGATTATATATTTTTCTTTTGAGAAGGAATTCCCGGAACTCGAGTCATCAACGAAGCGATATGTTCCTGACTATATGGACTGAGGTAAAAGCCGAAGATAAAGGTTTGGACTTCTTGTAAACCCTTCCCAACGCCACTGAACATTTTCTTGGGGACTCCTTCGCGCGGATAGAGGCCGATAAAGAGGACTGATATTGAGTAGGTTGTAAGTGCTATAATGATCTTGACGAGCGAACTTGGCTTGGGGCGTAATATCGGGGTGCGAGAGTATCGTGGTCTCTCATCGTAAAGCCTGTTTCAAAGGCACAAGATATATGTCATTAATTTAGTGATAAGGATATAAGATGAGGATGATAGCAGTGAAATAACCAAAACCTTCAATGGGTCAAGAGTATTGATGAGATTATTAATTTGAAATGGAAAGGTAAAAGAAAACGAAAACCTCAGGAAGAGGAAGAGGAGAAGAGAGGTCAATATGCAAATCCTCCGTAACCCTCTGCAACTTAAGGATACAAAAGAGGCGACAAGCTCCCGAGATCCTAGGGGAAAGCAGTGTCAGGCAGCATGGTAGCCCCAAAGAATATGACTTGAGGTTCAAGACAAGCTATCGCAATAAAGAATCCCGGTTAGATATTTGAGGTCAACCTACAAGTTCACATGGTAAATATTTACATTCTAGGAACTGTTCATAGCTCGGCGTGTGGTAACACTGCAAGTAATTGCGATGGCCCTTGGCTCTCAATAGGAAAGGCCTGTGGTATAATTCACACTGATCTTTTGACATCTTTGCGTAGTCCAACAACGAAAAAAGAATATCAAACAGCCGAAACCGCAATATCCGGCGTCTATTAGTCTTTCTTCTTCTTCTTTTTTTATTTTGACTCCAAAGCCTACATAGCCCTATCATGATATCATACGCTGATAAGCCTGCGATGCATGTATGTATGTATGTACATGTAATGTGAACGCCGCAGCAAAATACCCTTAAATCCCATAGCGCGCTGTTAGCTGACGCCCAGAAATTATGATGATTCGGCTGAGCTCTCGAACCCGAATAAGTGATCGAATAACTCTTCGATTGTGAGCTCGTTACTCCCACCTGTCCGGTCTCCACTGGGATTCGTCTGCACTTCACTCTCAAAGCAACTCTACTTCTTCTGTACGAGCCTCGCCGACGTCCTTCGAACCTTGGTTGGAGGCTCGGCCTCGGCCCCGCTCATTTCTTCTTCCTCGTCCTCAATATCGTCGTGGTCAACCTCATCCTCATCCATGGACTCGACCTCGGCAAGGTCTTCCTCCGCCTCCTCTCCGAAATCTTCCTCCGAGTCTTCATCCGAGTCCCCAATGACGCCGTTGGCGGTAGGGAAATCGTCCTCATCCTCAACAGCTGCCCGGGATGAGCCAGCGCCATTGGTGAGCGCTTTGCTCGAGTCCTCTTCTCCCTCCACGTATACAATCTGAGCCTCGTCATCATTCTCATCTTCATCGCTAGAAGCATCCTCCCCACCGTACTCTGGCCCCTTGCCGGCGGCTTGAAGCTTGGCTGCCTTGCGCAGTTTGAGCTGCGCGTCCAGCAACTCGAGCTTTCCTTTGAGCTGGAGAAGGACCGGGAGGCCCTTTGCGCGCTCCTGCAAGACACGCTGAAGCTCGCCTAGACGGGAGACGCGATCTGGATGGTTGACAAGTGTTCCTCCGTGTGCGATCATGGTGAGTTTCATCCACATCATGATACTGAGAGCACGGCCAGGCCGGCGGTGCATGCGGGAGGCAAGATGGCTGAGGAGCTGCATTGCGAGGGCCGAATCCATTCTATTGACAGTGTTTTCGACAATTGTGGTGTCGGTCGTCTGGAGACAAGACTCGAGAAGTTCGGCATCGTTGGTTCGGAGGGCCTGGTTCAGGACTGTAGCGAGCGAGTTGTTGCTGACGAGACCTGCTAACTGTCTCTGTTGTAGCTCGGCGCGGGAGCTGCTTGAGGCTGCCTGTGCAGCAACGGCGGCAGAAACATCGACGGTCGAGTTGCCACGGAGAAGCTCGCCAAATGTTGGCTCCGATGTCTGCTCTTCATCTGAGGCATCGCCGACATTTTCCATCTCGATATCTGCTGATTCACTAGATCTGTTCTCGGACGCAATTTGTTGGTCCAATTGCTCGTCATCGCCCAGCTCCTCATCGTTATCAGCGGCGCCGCCAAGGCTGTCCGAGTCGCTCAACTCGATGACTTGGACTTGTTGCTTCTGGGCGGATTTTGGGGACAGACCCGTGGAGACTGTTGTTTGTGCCTCATTGATCTTGGTATTGGAAGCCGCCTTTGCACTCTGCTTCACCACTGGCTTGGCAATGGTGGCTGCTTTCCTTTTGGTCGACATGGTTGCGATCTGGGTACGGGAAACGGGGATTTAGGGCAGGAGATTTAGGCCAATTGGTTAAATACTAATTCGCGACAGTATTTAGTTACGGAATAATGGTAAGTTTGGAGTAGAAGGTCGTCGAAATAGTATTGTATGGTTCATCAGTGATTGGATTGAAGTTGCAGCAAAAATTCATCAACAGACACCACGGCGGCCAAACTTTTTTTTTGCGATTCTGGCTTGGCAGGCCCCGCAGCCAAATGCGATAACGAAAAGCGGGTCCCTTCCCTGCAGGCACGTCTTGGCATCTGATGCCCACACTTCCTCATGATCAGTCAGGTGATCTGCGACTTGTGTCTTTTCATTCATGATGATGAGTAATCAAGGGTGCGTTTGTTGTCACAATAATTACGGAAATGAAAGTGGAAATTTGTTTGCACAACCAAACAACCTCGCTCTCGAACAAACGAGGATTCGAGGTCCTGCGATTCTGTGACGGCAGAGTGTGGCTGTGCAAAAGCTGCCGGTGGGCGGGTCTGATAGAGGACACTTGGCGAAGCTGGAACTGCTGATTGGAAGTTCCGGACTCCGATTTGTGACACCGTCAAGTGCCTGGACAAAACCTGAGCTTTCTCAAGAAGATTTTGCGGTGACCTCAACCCGTTGAGAGTTGGGCCTCAATCCGAGGTAAGTGGTAATTGTTAGAGGCCATGTCCTGGTGAGGCGTCAAGCTGCATGTTGGGTGAATCTCGGATGTGCGCTGATTGGCTGAGATAGCTCACTTTCCACCACTTCGTCGACGGGTCAAAACGGAGGAATCCGCCAGCTACAAAGCGAGACCCGACCCCCGATTCAAGGATTCGCCAAATCTTTGCCCGCGAAAAAATCTGGACTCCCGTTTTGCGCCCCCATCCTGGAATCGGTAAGGAACCACAATCCAAGTAACCAACCCGCTTTGTATCTCTTATCTCACCTCGACGCGTCGCGTCTTTGAGAACACGACTGTGCTCACAAAAAGGTGACATTTTTGACATTTTTTCCTTCTCTTTCAAAGAGGCGGACCAGTTCAACGGGCTCGCGTCATTATCGCGTATCCCAAAGCTCTAGCGTCGGTTGCAACCCGGCGCACCTACTTGTTTCAGGTGCCCGTGGTGGGCAGCAACCCATCGCCTCCGTTGCCATCAACTCGCCATCCCGGCATTTTGCCTCCAGGACGCCGGACAATAAGGACATCTGACATCTGGGAAACGGCGCTGGAGTTTTATACCTAATCTCATCTATCTCCGAGTGATCCGCAGAGAAACTGAAGGAGCCGAAAGCAGTTTTTTGCGGCTTGCCGTTGGCATCTTTGGTGCGGGTTGTTCCAGTTCTCCCTTGTCTTTGTGCACCAAGAGCTTGTTGCCGCCAGTTGCGCGTCGCATCCGGCGAATACCGCGACCATCTTCTCTCTTTACCTACCATCCATTTACCGGACCGTGTCGTTGAACCCCAAAAATGTGGGGAAACAAGAGCTGGTGAGTTGAGTGCCTTTGCATCGTTGTTGTTTTGATGAGAATGAGCGTGTTGCGCGGCGGAAGGTGATGGAAGAGGGAGGGAACTGACGGACGGGATGAGCTTCCTGCCTGCCAGGCTGCTGAGAGAGCTGATGCAAGGACAAATTTGAGCTGGGTGTGGCACAGAAGACACTTTGTGTCCCCCGTCTCGTTCGCGCACGGCCCACTTTATCTGGGACGTGGCCAACCAGGACTCACGAAGCTGCATCGACAAGACCAATCAAGCCAGTCAGAGGCGGATCCCCTCCCTGCAGGCTGGAGCAAAAGCAGCTCTGATAAATAGCCCCGAGCTGCCGACCGGGACTGACGCATGTTTTCACCCAGAAATTTCGAAAGAAAAAAAAAGAGTGATCGCGGTACAAAATCACAGACCGCTTCCCCCCCCGCAGCGACCAACCAGAAGCCGCGCACAGGGACCCTCACCCCCCAAGCCAGAGCCAGCACCCAGCAACGGGGGCACAAAATCAGTGACAACATCCACACTCCGTTTTTCGGTCCACGGGTTCCTTTTATCGACAACCATCCCCAGCCACCATTTCCAACCACTTTTTTTTCCTCCTCTCCCTTCTTGTATCTCACCCCGGTCCCCCGTCCAAGTTTTTCCACTTCCGAAAGACACCATCCCGCAAGGCTAGCACCCCCGGGAGCTATAATTCTCAGCCTTCCCCCCCGGCGCATTTCTTTTCGCGAATCTGTGAGTGGTCGCCAATTTTTTTTCTTGTTCTTCTTGAACCTTTTGGGTTGTCGCGATACAACGCGTGTGCACGTCCCCATCTTCTCCATTTCCACACTCCCTCTCATAACCCTCACAACCCTCACCACCTTCATCACCCACCTACCAACCATCCCCGCCACGCGCCAATTGCCTCTTTTCCCGTAATCACGCACCTCGTCGTCGTCGCCACACTTTTTTCGTAATCGTGTGCGCTGCAATCAACTATCTACGTCATTTCGCTGTCGCATCGTCGCGAATAACTCTCAAATACATTCATTTCACCCAATTTCACTGTTGCGCCGCAACGGATCGATTTATTTGCGACTGCGATCTTGCGACTTTTCGACTCCTCCCATTTCCGTCGTCGCGTCCCCCGCTTGTTGCGCATCGGATTTCTCATTCTGACATGCGTCGCTAATTGACCTCAACCACAGCCTATTTAAATGTTGCGTCGTGCCTGAACGTGTTGCATCGCCAATCACGCATGGCAGTTATGACTACACAACAATCGGAAGGCGCGCTTCTTGCCGAGAAGCCCCTCCAAGCTCCTCTGGCGCTGGAGAAGGAAACTTTGAATGGCACTATGGAGGTGAATGGGTAGGTCCAGGCATTTCATCTTCTCGAACCTTGTTACTCTTCTTTCATTTATCTTTTCCTTTTTGGGGGTTTGCATCGCCCGCTAACTTTTCTCTTTTTTCTCCCACCTTTGCAGGCACAGCTCCCCGGACAAACAACAATCAGAGTCCGAGTCCGGAACCGCGCCAAACAACAGTGAAAACTCAGCGCCAGCGACTGAGACAAAGTTCACCAAGGACGACGACGCATCTTCCACAATTATCACCGTGAAGATCGACAATACCGCCGAACCAACCGATAAACCAACAGAGCCCGAGAAAGCAGACGAGATGAAGGAAGAAATTGCTCCTGTGAAGATGGAGGCAGAGCCAGAGACGGTCGAGATCAGCGCTCCAACTCCCCCCGATACTGAGATGCCTGATGCGTCACCTGCACCATCAACCACCGAAGAGAAGCCATCGTCAAAGGAGGAGAGCGTGTCCAAGGTGGAAACTGCGCCCGAGTCGCAACCCGTCCTGACCCCCGAGGCTGCCCCAGGAGCACAGACCAAGCCGCAATCCGAACCAAAGACTGAGCCTGAGCCCAAGGAAGAGCCTGAGACGACAGCAAAGGAATCCCCTGCGGCTGAGGTGGCCCTTGCTGCCCCCGCTGCTCATGTTGACGAAACTCCTTCGCCCAAGACTATCCCTGTTGTTCCTGCGGCCACTTCGAACGCGGAAAAGGACGATGTGGTGATGACAGATGCCCAAGAGCCCGCTGCTGAGCGTGCCGAGAGCACCCAGGAAACCACCGCCAGCGAAATTCCTCCGGTTACGCCTATCGGCGATGCCATTGACGTTGCCATCAAAACTGCCGGGACGGCTGATACCAGCATGTCCGAGTCTGCACAAGCGCAGGCCAAGAATTCGCACGAGCGTGACATTGATAGTGAAGATGAACCAGTTGCCAAGCGCACAAAGGTCGACTATTCGGTTAAAGTGGAGAGTCAGGACAAGATGGAAGTTGATCAAAAACCCGGCGGCGCTGTTTCCTTGCGTCTTCCGAATGGAGACCCCAAGACCTTGGATGATGACTCGCTTGATAACAACCCAATCACGGAGTGGCAGAGCAGACAGATTCGCAACGTTCTTGCCGGCGTCAAGAAAACGAAGGTAGGGCTCAGTTTCCGTCAGTCCGTCCAGACACTTTGGCCGCTTTTGTGGCCTGAATATTCGGCGCGCGTGACCAATCCGGTTGACATCAGCTCGATGGAGAAGCGCCTGCGTGGTGAAACCCGCCCATACATTACTTTGGGCGATTTCAAGGCCGATCTTCAACTCCTGGTTGACAATTCCATCCACTTCAACGGGCCTCAGCATGAGGTGACGCAGCAGGCCATGGAATGCCGCAAAGCCATTCTTCAGCGGATGAGAGCTCAACCGGCTGTCGAGCCCGCCAAGCCTGACCGGAAGGACCACGTAAAGCAGCATCCAACTCGGCACACCGAGCCTCGTTCAAGTGCTCCTGCGGCTGCTCCCACGCCAGTTCAGCGTCCGCCAAAGGTTGCCAGTCCTGCACCGAAACCAGTGCCTACCGAGAACCCTGCATTCGCAATTCCTCCAGGAAACAACGGCGTCCCGCTCATCAGACGTGATAGCACCAAGGCTGACAGCCGCAACAAGCGCCCATTGAAGCCAGCGCATTCCCGTGATTTGCCCTACGACACAAAGCGCAAGAAGAAGCTCCCTCCAGAACTTCGCTTTGCGGATGAAGTTCTTACCGAGCTTAAAAAGTCCAAGCACTTTGAGTTCAATGCGCCGTTCACTCAGCCAGTTGACCCCGTCGCTCTCAACATTCCCACCTACCACAAGATCGTCAAAAAGCCAATGGATCTCTCCCTTCTGACCCAGAAACTTCATGCAGGCGATTATGCTACTCTCAAGGACTTTGACCGGGACTTTGACCTCATCATCAAGAACTGCAAGCTGTTCAACGGCGAAGGTCATATTGTCTACGAGCAAGCCAAGAGGCTTCAGCTGCTTTACCGGACTGAGATGCTGCGAAAGGATGAATGGTTGGCCAAGCATGCACCGCCTGCCGCCGTTGCCAGCCCGCGTCACAAGGATGAGTCGGAGGATGAAGACGCCGAGTCTGAGGGCGATGAGCTCGATGAGGAACACAAGGCGGCGCAGATCAAGATCGCAGGCATTCAGCGTAGATTGCAGGAGGAGCAGAACAAGGTTAACAATCTTGTCAACTCCGGCACGGCAGACATCTCCGAGGTAGAGATCGCACAGTCAGTCGTCGCCATGCTGCAGAAGAACCTCATGCAAGAGCGGGCAAAATTGGCGAACCTGCCTGCCAAGAAGCCAGGAAAGCCCAAGCCTGCTCCTAACAAATCCAAAAAGCCCAGTGGTGGGAATCACGCTGGCGCCCACGCCAAGAAAGCAAGCGTCTCTGGCTCAGGTGGAGCTTCATCTGGGGCCTTCAAGAAGTCGGCGCCCAAGAAGCCTGCTCCCAGACGCAAGGTCACAGCTGCTGAGAAGGACGTCGTGACCCAATATCTCGGCGAACTGGATGGTACTTACCTTGAGAGGGCGATCGAACTCATCAAGAAGGACACCGGTCAGGGGGAGAATCCAGATGGCGAATTGGAGCTTGACATTGAGCAACTCTCTGACGATGCCTTGGCTAAGATCTATGATATTGTCTGCAAAGCCTACCCGGATGCAAAGGTCATCAGGCAGGAGAAGGAGAGGGCTTATGCCCACGCTCCGGCGGATCCGCCGACTAACAAGAACAAGTCCTCGGCCACCAAGTCGAAGAAGAACAAGCCAATGAGCAAGTTGGAGCAGGAGCGCCGTATTCAGCAGCTCAACGAGCTGAGGGCCCAAGCCACTCGTCAAGCCTCCGGGAGCCAGGAGCCCATGGAGTCGATCGAGGGCACCGGTGCGGCGCCTGCCGAACCTGCTGCCGCTCAAGCTGATTTTGGCAGTGAAGACGAGGTCGACTCGGAGGAGGACTAAGCGCGCCATGTCGTTTCAACCATGGGTCTGCCTTTCCCCGCCGACACGTGCACACACTTCAGTTTGCCATCTCACCTGTCTTGCCCACTTACCCCAATATCCTGGACAGAGCATCATCGGGACCTATCTCTCCTATACAATGGGATTGGCTTTGACGAGGGAATTGCCTCATGGCATTTTCCCTCCATTTTATCAACAGCGGTGACGGATTGACACCACTGTCCCCGCCATTTCATGCATCATAAAAATCCGCCACAAAAGATGCCAACACCCATCCAACCAAGACCTTCATCGCTTTGCTCTCTCTTTTTTCGGCTTGTAGGAATATTGACTGTACCATATTAACCTTTTTTTACTCTTGGGTCTTGGCTGCTGGCATTGCTCCACCACGCAAAAAGACCTTGATGACCTTCCGTTCACGAAAAAGGAAACGTCTCAGCGGGTTTTTTTTTTGGGCATGATATTCACCTCTCCATCTCGGATAACCATGACTCAAGGAGATTTACTTTTTTTGTGTTTTGCATGAGCAGGGAGATTTTTCGAATGACACTTAGGTCAATTGACTTTTCTCCTCTGCTCACAGATGGCAAGGAAATTTGGAGGGGCTGTCCGCAAATCCACCCAACCAACCAACGAGCATCTCGCCCGGAAGCATTTTTTTGAGGATCCAACAAAGATCGGCGGGGGCGGGCATTAAAAGAGAAGACAAAAAAGGGATATTCATTCGGGGCAAAACGTTGACTTGTGTTTGAGTAAGCGATGTGTAAAGCCTGGCCCGCGCTGAGAGGGAAGGAAATGGATGGTTGGATCATGCGCAACGAAAATCCGTTTTCACGCTCTTATTCTCATCCATCCGATTTTCCCCGAACATCAGCTGCATTACTATGCCAGCGTTGAAGTTTCTTTTTTCGGGGAGGAATGCTTTCGTCTCGGTCTCGCACTGCATAGATGCCAAGCCTGCTGCATCTCGCCATGATTTTCCCAACAGAGTCTCTGTCGCAGTATTCTTTTCCAACAAGGTGAAGAATTTCAGCCCTGAGCAGACCGGGAAATTGGAGGAGAGTACGCAAGCAAGGCTTGATTTTTGGTAGCAGAAAGGAAGAAGAGCTTTGATACCGGCGTCTCGAGAGAGGCGAAAATCAGCGAAATCAGTAGTGCGGGGAGTGAATAAGAATAGGAAGAGAAGAGAAAGTAGCGAACTTGCTAAACAGAAAAGAACTAGTTCTTCTTCCTTTACCGGAATGCGCCGTGCACTTGCACGGTGCCTATTTGTGTGTGATTTGTTGCCGTAGGTGTGTTCGATTGTGAACTCTCTTCTTCTCTTGCGTTGCTGTGATGTCGAGTTGCTTGACGGTGTGATATCTACTGGCGTTGTTAGCGATTTGATGTTCAAAGCTCGAGATGCGAGATTTGAGGCGTCAAACAAACCATGATTGTCCAGGTTGCATGGTTTGGCAGATTGGTGTTGTCGCGCTCAAGAAACAATGCTTACGAGCTGATGCCAGCTTAAAGAGAGCCAGATCGTTTGGTTGGTGGTGGTGCTGTGGCGCTCAGTAATCAGACGTTGCCCCTGAACTCAAGTCTCAAACCCAAGCTGAGATATGGGAGGGGAAGACGGGTGCCAGCTGGCGGAAGCATATCTTCAAGGTAGTTGTGTTTCTGCTGTGTTCCCAGTGTTGCTAGCGTGTGTCGGTCTTTGTGTGTCGCCGATACGTATCATACTGGGTATGAATGGCAACTATTTCTCATCTCTTTTTCCTTCTTTTGAAGATTGCCCTGGCCAGTTCTTGATCGTAGATGCGGCGACCAGCGATGTTGAGATATTGCTGCAAGCAGGATCCCAAGTGTGAGACTCCACAAGGGGGCAGGCGGGCGCCATTCAATGCCAGTGTGTGGTACTCCGTACACGGCTTATCTCGCTGATTGGGAGATAGGAGAAGTCAACTGAGGGTGCCATTTCTTGTGTGGTTTTTTTCTTCTTCTTTGTAACAGTTTTGATCCGCGAGCCGAGCTGTATTTGTTGCAGAAACGCCGACGGCTTAGGAGAGAAGACTTTGTGGAGAAGCGGTAAGAAAACCCCAAAAAATTATTGGATGTGGTGGTGGTCGAGCATGAACAGCGAGGTCGTTGTCCACTGTAGATATAAGCGTAGCGGTAGTGGTTCTTGGGCCACTATTCGGTGACGCCGGGGCGGGGACTTGAGCGGATCATTTTGGCATGTGGGAATATGGCTGAAGTTGAAGAAGGAAGACGGTTAATGAAGGGTGGCTGCCTTGAAATGCCAAATGAAGTGACAAGTAATTTCCGCTTACCTGGTGTTCATTTTTTTGCATCTGCTGGAGGAGCGCATCAATTTTCACGGTTGACCTGATGTTGAGTCGACCACACTTATCCACGGAGCAGAATGGGGGGCGGGCGGCGAATGGATCCGTCCTGAGGCAGGGCGGGCAGCAGATTGTTGCTTAGAGGATGTGACGGGGCGGAAATGAAGGCAAAGGAGTGGGAAATCGAGGGAAATTAGACAAAATTGTGAAGAGTTAAAACAGCGATGGTAATATCCTCAATCAATCATGCTGCTTCTGTGCAGATTATGGTGAGGTTTTTGGCAGCGTTGCTGGTTTCTCTCCTCCTCTTGTTGACCTGACGTGCTTGTCTGGTCATTTCTGGGGCTGGCGGGTGATTGTGGACGGCAAAAGTTTCGCACAGCCAAGGCAAGCAGAGTGAGGGGTTGGCCGCGGAATTTTGCCAGTGCAAGTGGAACTGCCCTGTGCACAACCGCAACCGGTCTTTTTTCCAGGGGGGAGGGGGGCAAAATGCAATTCTTCAAAGGCTTGGCTTTTTTGCAGGCTTCAACATTTCCAACACACGAGGGGGGAAAAGCCTAGAATTGTTTGTGGGCTTTCTCTTTTTTGTCCGATACACACCCAATTAAGGGCAAACATGAAATTTCGTTAGAAAGAACGTCAATATCGAATGTTATTAGGTTTTCTCCAATCATCTCTTTTATTGAACACTTGTTCTCTACTATGGTATTTCATGGGCCAACCTCTTGTGGTAACCCAAGGTTTGGACGACCTGATTGGCAACCCGGCGGGGTTTTGACGGCGCAACCAAATGAAGATGAGCCGATTCAACCGTCTCGTTTTCACTACCTAATCGGGGCATATTTCTCATACTCACTGCCCTTGGGTTATTTATTCTCTTTATGCTTCTTGCTGACATCAGTGCACAAAGCATCCTATCGGAGACAGTAATGGCGCCTTGCAGCAGGATATTTCCAATCTAGACATTCTTATTCCTCTCTTTTCACCCATCTCGAAATCCATAATGTATCGCCCTCAAGGGCCGGAACCGGACCCCCCCCCCCCCCTCTGGCTGTGTTGCTCTGATCTATGCTATCTGTGTCACCCAACAGTGCCAACCTAGCACCAGCATGTCAAATCTCACCGTCACGGTTTTCTACAGCAAAGTCCGCCCTCGTGTCACCTTCCAAACGCGGTCCATCGACGAACAGTGATTCACAGTCCGAATCCAGACAACGAGTTTGCCAAGTGAAGATCATCCCCTCGAGGCTGGGGTCCGCAATCATGTTCACCCAAGTTGAGTCCCCCAAGCTGGTGCCGTCAGGCTTTAACTAGATACGGCTTTGCCTGTTTTCCTCTCTTCTATTCCCCTTGCAACCGCCAGTCTATTTCCAAACATGCGATTCCTTTCACCATACAATATGCAAGCCCAAAGAAAAATGAAAATGTGAAGCATCTCGTGACACCCATGACGCCCTCATCCAGAATCCTTCCTTTCATCGCTGACAGAGGCCTGACGACGCCGAGCCGCTAGCGGGACCACACCAAGTTCCCCAGATTCCCTCAAGCGAAGGAAGGAGCGGGATCCCCACAGCATTGCGTCACAGTTCTAGTTTGCCGGAGGGATTCCTTACACCTGATTGGTCGGCTTCCTCTTGTCAGCAACCTCATTCGAACATGCCTCTCTGGTTTCTTGCTTCGACCCCAAATTCCAGCCTGCAGAGCGTCCATTGCATTGCGGCGCGAACGGAAGGGGCCGTCATTTTGGCGGTGACTACGTTGACATCATCGTGGTCAACTGGGCTTACCATGACCACGCTGAAGGAAAATCCGGGGTGAGAGAAGGCATTGAAGGGGGATGATGATGATCGACAGTTTCTTTTCTTTCTTTCTTGTCTTGTCTCCAACCATTTGTATTTGAGGGTTTGTAGATCCCTCGCCATGTGTCTCTCCGCTCTCCCTCTTCATTATTCTCCATAAAAATTCGTGATTGCCCACTGTGTATCCACACAATCAGTATTCTTCAGTCTGACCCTGACAACTCGCCGGGATGTTTCTCGGAAAGAAGTAAGTCGATCCCTACTTGGTTCAACAACACCATCCTAACGCTGAGCTCAGGTCCATCCGCATCAATGGCGCCGACTGCGGTGTTGAGGCCCTCATCCTCGGGGCCATCACCTCGATCGGCGGCTTCCTCTTTGGTTACGACACAGGTCAGATCTCGGGCATGCTTTTGTTCAGGGACTTCAAGGACCGTTTCGGACAGGTCGACACACCAGAGGGGAGAGACTTCAGGCCGATTATTCAGTCCCTTCTCGTATCACTCATGAGCATCGGTACACTGTGCGGTTCCTTGACTGCTTCTTATACTGCCGATTGGTGGGGCCGCAGAAAGAGCTTGACATTCGGCGTTGGCATCTTCATCATTGGTAACGTTATTCAGATTACGGCCATGGATCACTGGGTACACATGATGATGGGCAGGTTCGTTGCTGGCCTCGGCGTGGGTAACCTTTCAGTTGGTGTACCGATGTTCCAGTCAGAGTGCTCTCCCCGTGAGATCCGCGGCGCCGTCGTCGCATCTTACCAGCTCATGATCACTATCGGTATCCTCATCGCCAATATTGTCAACTACGCCGTCAGAACGATCGAGGATGAGCCGGCTTCGTGGCGGATTGT
The DNA here is from genome assembly GCA_033725935.1 of Cladorrhinum sp. PSN259. Classification (NCBI taxonomy): domain Eukaryota; kingdom Fungi; phylum Ascomycota; class Sordariomycetes; order Sordariales; family Podosporaceae; genus Cladorrhinum; species Cladorrhinum sp. PSN259. The sequence goes on along the minus strand of MU867087.1, from coordinate 367,723 downwards.
TATCGGCCTTGGTATCGCCTTCTCCATACCTCTCGGTCTCGGTATTCTCTTGGTCCCTGAATCCCCTCGATGGCTTGCCTCCCGGTCTAGGTGGGATGATGCTCGCTTATCTCTAGCTCGCCTCCGTGGTGTGAAGGGCGACCTGCAGAACCAATTCGTCGAGGACGACATGCGCGAGATGCGTGAGATTCTGGAGAAGGAGAAAGCTGTCGGCGTCGGCTCGTGGGCTGAGTGTTTTGTGCCGCGCCGCAACGGCGTCCCCAAGCAGGTGTACAGAACGTTCCTCGGCATGTCACTTCACTTCCTACAGCAGTGGACTGGCATCAACTACTTCTTCTACTACGGGGCTACCATTTTTCAGTCGGCTGGTGTTGACGACCCCATCCAGACACAGCTCATCTTGGGCGCCGTCAATGTTTTCTGCACCTTCTTCGGTCTTTACATTGTCGAAAAGTTTGGACGCCGGTGGCCCCTCATCATCGGTGGCATCTGGCAAGCTGTCTGGCTGGCTGTCTTTGCTTCCATGGGTACTGCCTTGAACCCTGAAGAGAACAAAACTTCGGGCATCCTCATGATCGTCTCGGCTGCCTTGTTCATTGCTTCTTTCGCCATGACCTGGGGTCCCATCTGTTGGGTAGTCATCGGCGAGTCCTTCCCTCTTCGCACTCGCGCCAAGCAAGCATCCATTGCCACGGCCAGCAACTGGCTTGGGAATTGTAAGTTTACCACTGAGCCCCCTCCTCAAGGCAAACAAGAACTTGTGCTAACACCTTTCTACTCAGTCATGATCTCCTTCCTGACGCCCCTAGCGACAGACGGCATCGGATACGCCTACGGCTTCGTTTTCGTCGCCACCAATCTTGCAGGCGTCATGCTGGTCTACTTCTTCCTTTACGAGTCCGTCAGTCTCAGTCTCGAGAACGTCGATCTCATGTACAGCCAGGAGAACCTCAAGCCCTGGAGCTCTCGAAAGTGGATGCCCCCTGGATACAAAACTCGCATGCAGAGAGATGAAGAGTTCTTCCATCACCGCGGCAGCCATGCTACTGGCGTGGACGATTTGGATGACCGTACCACTGCTGTTCCGAGCGGACGGCCGAGTCGGGAGAAGAAGTCGGGAGAGAACATGTTGGGTGCCACCGAGTCGAGGGACGAGAGGGTTAACCGGGCTGTTTAAGCTTCAGCTTTGCTGTAAAAAGCGATGTACTACCAAGTGTATTATTATTATTATTGTTGGTTTAGCGAGCTTTATGTATGATAATGACTGATGAACATTTTATCAACCTAAACCTCATCATGTTTCACCAGTTTTATTATTATTATTATTGTAGTCGCCTCTTCGCGCTGCAGTCAAGAGCACAGACAGCACATACCCCGTTTCAAAAGACATTGTCCATACTCTTTCAACTTCCAGAACGGGCCCCTTTACCCACCAAAATACTTGTAGGACGGCGAAAGAAGCAAACTACAACACAGTGCCGTTGCCCAAACAAACAAACAAACAGTGAAGCAATATGCAACGGACACCGTAACGGTCGGCAAGATATCCCCAAACAGAGGGTGTCAGTCATTTGTTTGCCCATATGATACGGGAAGTGACGGATTATTTCCCGCGCGATGTAACTGGACCACTTAGATGGAAGGATGGCATTGGATGAAAGGGGAAGGTCGAGGTCGAGCAAGGGTGATGATGTGGCGAGGAAGGAGTTGGTGAGGCGACGACGGTGGGCGGGGGATTTGATAAGGGATTTTTGTTGTGTTGTATTGACGAAGCTGGAGTGCGTACTATGGTATGTGAGGAAGAAAAGTGGGATGAAGAAAGCGAAAAAGGTTGGTGGTATACAAAACAGTAATAGAGACAAAAAGAGGGATAGTAAATGACCTGAATTGAAGAGATGGCATGAATGGTACGATATAACTGTCATCCTTTCGGTATGTAATATCTCGAGAATATATAACTGTTTTCTCTCATGGGTTTTAATATTTCCGAACCGCAGGCCTGCTTTAAAACATGCGGTTCAAGATGCATGAAATCCCCGAAAGCCGAATATAATGGTTATCTGAGCAATTAGCATTTACGTTATTTATGCGAAAGCCAAGATACCCCCCGAAAATGCTTGATTAAAACTTTCGGAGTTTTTCCATCAAACGCCCAAGTTCCGGAACCCTGAAGGAGAACGGCAACTGGCATGCAGCAAAAAAACGACGATGCCAAGCAGAGATGCCGTACCGCCTGCGCGGAAATAACACAACGGCTGATCTGCCGTGGGGATCGGTGGGGCGCCAAGTGGGCGCCAATCTCGATGAACCCCTGTCGTGCTTGCTTGTGCCTGCTTTACCCCTGCCGCTTGACACTTTCTGCCGCAGATAAAAGTGTAAATGCCGGATAGCACTTGGCTCGAGCCTGGACGAGAGCGACGGAATGCTTTCCCAAGAAGGGAGGAGCCATTCACTGTGCTCATCATGGATCATGTCACAGGGTCACAGAGACACGGAGCAGGTGCTACCTACCACCAAACATGGCCTCCCAAGATCCTGGCATGGATGGATGCAGTCGTATCCAATTACCTTCCCAGGTTGGACAGGACATCAGGGTTCTTGTCCAACAGCTTTTTGCACATCTGAGATTGTTTTTGGCACTGTGATGGGCAGTACTCTTGCTCTTCCAGCTTATTATGCCAGATATAACAGCCAGGATCGACCCAGACCTTTTCCCCCTCAGGCTCCCGTCCCCTCCACCTCTCCCGCCCCCTCCTCTGCATCCCCCGCCGTTTAAACTCTAAGTTGGAGGCTTGGGCTCGTTTCCTCTTCCCAAGCACCAGCGCTACTCTACCACTCCATTTTACCACCCGACAACAGCTTCGTTAACGCCTCTGTCGTCATCATGCTGCTGTTGTCCTCTCTTCTGCTGGCGACGGCCGTGTCGGCCCGTGTCATGGACACCCTCGCGGCCATTCCACAAGGCTGGAAGCAGATCAGAGCTGCTGAGCCAGAGGAAAAGGTTCTGCTCCGCGTTGGCCTCAAGCAGCAACGTGCCCAAGCCCTGGAGCAACTTGTGCTGGACATGTCAACACCAGGACACGTCAACTATGGCAAACACATGACGCGTGACGAGATCAGGTCTTATACTGCACCCTCCAAGGCCGCCACTTCGGCCGTTGTTAGATGGCTCGAAGCCCATGGAATCGAACCGGCGGTCGACAATGACTGGGTCACATTTTCGACCACAGTAGACAAGGCCAACCGCCTCCTTGACGCGAGATTCGCCTGGTACCAGTATACTGACGACAAGACGCCTAAGATCCGAGCCCTATCATACGCCGTTCCGGATGAGGTTGCCCGCCACATTGACCTCGTGCAGCCCACCACGCGTTTCGGCCAGCCAAATGCCCAAAGGTCCACCATTTTCGACATCTACCGTCCAGACGGGGTCCACAGCACCAAGTTTACGGTGGCAGACCAGGGCGCAGACCAAGCTGCAGCCTGCAACACCACAATAACCCCTCAATGCTTGAGAGACCTCTACAACGTCAGGTACAAGCCATCAAATGATCCAGCCAACAAGGTTGCGTTTGCCTCGTTCCTGGAGGAATATGCCCGCTACACAGACCTTCAGCTTTTTCAGAGCCAGTATCTCTCTGCCGCCAAGGGTCAGAACTTTTCTGTTGAACTCGTGAATGGTGGACTGGATGATCAAGCGAGCTGGGATGACAGCGGTAAGTCTTGGGATGGAATACCTCTTTTTGTGCCCACGTGCAAGTACTGATTCTGCCACAGCTGAGGCGAACCTTGATGTCCAGTACATCCTGGCCATGAGCTATCCTATCCCTATCCTCCAATACAGCACGGGTGGCCGCGGCCCACTGGTTCCAACACAGACCCAACCAACACCCCCGGGGAGCAATGAGCCCTACTTTGAGTGGCTGCAATACCTTCTCTCACGATCGGACGAACAATTGCCACAGACAATTTCCGTCTCGTACGGTGAGGAAGAGCAATCCGTTCCCAGGGAGTATGCCCTCCGTGTGTGCAACATGTTCATGCAGCTCGGTGCTCGTGGTGTCTCGGTTCTTTTCTCCTCCGGAGACTCGGGCCCAGGTGGCTACTGCCGGCGAAACACGGATAATTCAACATTCTTCGAACCCGGATTCCCGGCCGGCTGCCCATACGTTACCGCTGTAGGAGGAACATATCGGGTCGAGCCCGAGAGGGCAGTAAGCTTCTCTAGCGGAGGCTTCAGTATGTACCACGAGCGGCCGGCGTGGCAGAGTGCTGCTGTCGAGTCGTACCTGGCAAAGATTGGAGACACCTATGCACCCTTCTTTGATCGTGGCGGCCGTGGATTCCCTGATGTTGCCGCCCAGGGCTCCAGCTTTGCTGTCATCGACAAGGGATCTCGTGCTATGCTTTCAGGGACCAGCGCCTCTTCTCCCGTGGTTGCAGGCATCATTGCGTTACTAAATGCTGCAAGAAGGTCGCAAGGACAAAAGCCACTTGGATTTTTGAATCCTTGGCTGTATGCGAACCCTAATGTATTTACAGATATTACTGCTGGTTCCTCAACGGGATGCAGGTCTAGGCCGGAGTTTAATCGACAGGCTGCCGCCTGGAATGCTACGGCTGGATGGGACCCTGTGACGGGATTGGGAACACCAAAGTTTGCCGAGATGTTGGCAGTGGCTGCTCCTGGTGTTCCAAATGCTTGACTGGGACGACGGCGCATTTGACGATGGCCCTGATGGAAACCCTAAAGTAATTCTCATGGCTTGTATACAGAGTATTAGAGATAATGAAGGAGCCCTTGTGATGCCCCACTACTTTCAGGCTGGTGAGGTGTCAAAATGAGACGAAGAAGGCGGCCTTCAGCCTCACTGGTAAGTGCCATGACGGCGATGTTGTATTGGTGATCAAACTGTGTAACTGGGACACGCCTCTGTCCATCACGAAGGGGTGTTTGTTAGACAAGTGTGGTCGATCTAACGGTGGCATGATCAACAGGACCCCGGTTCATAAATATCCACAGAGAACAAAACAAGCAATGACCTCAGTGATTAGCGCTACCCATGTGATTGCTGACAAAGGAAGTATTCATTTTGTGGCCACCGTTGATGGCTTGGGGCTTGGGGCTTGTGGCGGGAAAGGGACTGTCGACCAGGTATCGAAATCCAGAGGGTTTGGGGATCTCTGAGAGGAAAAAAAATTAGAAAGGGAGAAAAAGTGATATGAAAACAAATCTCAGAGTCGCGTCAGAAAATGCAGATGCGAGAATCAAATGTGCCGGAGGAGACAGCCGGCCGTTGAAAATTGGGTCTCAACAAGGAACAGAGGAGTTTTCTGATGATTCTGATGGGGGAAGCTTGTGATTGATTGACAGGGGTCGAGGAGCGATGTGGTCGGGCCCATGGATTCACGGGAACATGCCGCGGCCTCTCGTTCTCTTAGATCCACTTACCCCAACCGCAACTTTTGGACGACCAGACACGGATCTCCCGCACACCACCACACCACAACGCATCATCATCCCACGTCTACCTATTACCCCATGATTTGCATATAGGTGTATCCGTCTAAATTCAAAACGATGTGACGGATAATGATGGCACCCTCCCCCCTCTTATCCTCCTCTTCCTCCTCTGTTTCATTTTCATTTTTTTTCTGCCCAACCTAACCCAGAGACGGGATGAGGTAGGTAGGTCCTTTCGTTTTCTTCCCCTCTTCCCGAATCCCCAGGCATCTTGACATGCAGCAACGAGACCGCCATTTGGAGATATGCAAAGTAGAAATGGTTCGCGCGGCAAAAAGCAAGACATGCATATGCACCATAAGAAACAAAGTAAAATAAAGATAAACAGTCGTTCTACATGCCCTCCTCACGAACAAACCGTTCGTCCGTTTTGCATTCCACAAGGAGTGGGCACCCTCGGGATACAAAAAGGCATCAAAAACATTTTGGCGATCCACAAAGGTTGATAGGATGGTTTTTGCTTTTCTTGATTGTCCACGAGGTCTACCGAATTCTTCAAATACTGTTTTTTTCCTCGTTTTTTTCCATCTCTTCTGTGGCGCCTTCTTTCGTCTCGTACTTCGGACCACAACATGGCGGTAATTACTGTTGGGGAGAAATGATAGGATGTCTTGAATCACGAGATACCAATGATTTTGATCCCGACTTTTTGTAATTGTTGTTGTTGTTGTTGTTTATCTGAAGGAGGCGGTCGCCTCGACATGTATCTGTGTTTGCTTGCCTTGTGGTTTGTGTGGTGCCAAAAAAGAACCCCTCACTTGTGGTGGTCGAACGAGTTTGGTTCCTTGCCCTGCCGGCCTTGCATGCCTAGCTTCTCCAAATCGGCGTTGCATCTTTGATGGATGCTGCCACACCGCCCGTCCACCCGACACAAACCTGGCATTCCGGCATTCCCAATGCTCATTGTGTTTTTGTCCATCAACTATTTTCATCCCGTCGGGCAGCTTTGTGCCGCTAGCGCATTTCAAAAGTCTACTGATTCAGAGACCGATTCGTGCCTGAGTGCATATGTTTTTACTGCAGTAAAATGCAGCAAGCCTGAGATGCAGTGTGCAAGCCACATCATCACACAAACGTCTCGCAAATTGGCAATCGTCAACCAGAATTAGGATCTCCCCTGCTGTCAAACACCGCTAGCGCCGAACCCCAATCCCTGTCCCAGTCGGCTTTCCTCGCGTCCCTCTTTTGACCCCCGCGCGCCGCCCAATCACACGCGACTTTGGGTCGACTTGACGCAACGGAAAAGGCAGAAAAGCTCGAAAAAAAAAGCTCGAGCCAAGGGCCACCATCTGCACGTTCGGGTGGTCACGCATCGGCCAACCTTTCCCCAGAAGCGACCCAGAAACGAGACAAGGGCTGCAAAATTTATGCTTTCTTTGGGATCTCTGGAACTCTCTCTCCTGGACCTCCTGGACTCCAACCCCCGTCCCCGTCAACGTCGAACCAAACCAGCTCTTTTTAAACCTTTTTTTTCTTCATCTTTTTCTCGTCATCAATCCTCGAAAACGCGACAACGACAACGGGCGACAACGACGACAGTCGTTGGCTGGTGACTTTATCTCGAATCTCGAATCACGCCCTTCGCCGCTGAATCGCTTATCCCAGGTCTTGGCGCGCAGCCGGCCAGAAGGGACCTCCCTTGGGGAAAAAGTGAGGAGAGTGAAAGGGCTGAGTGAGCCAACCAAGACGCAGTAAAAAAATCAGCGACCCTCGTCATTGTTTTCCGAGCTTGGAATTACCAAGACCGCGATGGACCCAAGACAACCACCGCCGCAACAGCACCCATTCTCGCGGAACGCTGCCGCATCCCCCTTCAGTCGACCGTCATTCACATCCGCGCCCGGATCGGCGACATCGCAGCAGCAGCAGCAACAACAACAACAACAACAATCACAACAACAACAACAACAGCAGCAGCAGCAGCAGCAGCAAGGACAGCAGCAGCAGGCGCCGCCGCAGTATCCACCCGGTCCGTCTCATCCTGCGTCACACCCTCCGTCGACCGGTCCTCCGTACCCCGATGTACACGCGCGAAAACCATCCGATCCCCATCCGTACTATCCCGCTTCTCGACAATATCCCCTCGAGCACGGCCCCGGCCCTATGCCACCCTCGGCGCATTCGCGACACCAGAGCACTTCGTCCATAACGTCGGGATCCGCCATGACTCGCGGTCTGCCGCCACCCACCTCGCCGCCACAACAGCACCAGCAGCAAGGACACATGCAGGGTCAAGGGCCTCCAGGGCACCAGTTGGGCGCACCTTATGGGCTGCCACCGCCGCGCCCCCCGGTTGGGCCACCAACTACATTCCCGCGAGGACGTGAGCTGCCCGCGCTGGAGTCACTACCGAGACCAGGAGGATCTGGGAGCAGCATGTCCATATCTTCGATGCTGGCGAGCAGGGAGCCAGCACCTCCGCCTCAATACCAGCCTGCACCTCCCTCAAATGGGCCAGGTTCAGGTCCAGGTCCAGGTCCAGGGCCGGGCTACAATCAGTCAGTCCACGCGTCTCCTCGAATGCACCCAGCCCAGGGGTCTGAATATGGGCCTTATAGACGTCCGCAGACTCCAGAGGTCCATCGTCTTTATGAAGCTCGAGACTCGAGAGTACCTACCGCGCTATCACCCCCTGGCCAACCTTACAACTCCACTCCTGAAGTTCAGCGCTACAGCACACCCCAGGCGTACCCCCCACGAGGACCCCCGATGCCTCCAACCGAACAAGGGAGAGATCCTGTGCGCATGGGTAATAGCGGTGTGCCCCCTCGACCAAACAGCCAACCAAAATCGTTCCAGCCTATTGCGCCGCCGAGACCGATGGAAGTGGGCCGACCGGGCCCTGAGATGTATGGACGCCGGGAAGAGATAAGGGCATCTGAGGAATACAACCCAGAGCGCCCTATCAGAGCGCTCAAGTACGAAGACCAGCCAAGGTTCATTCCAGATAGGGAACGCCAAGAGTTTGAAAGACAAGAGCGGGAGAGGCACGAGAGAGAAAGGCATGACCGAGAACGACACGAACGCGAGAGGCATGAGCGAGAGATGAAGCTTCGCGAACACGAGGAGAGGCAGAGAGCCATGATTGGAGGTGACCAAGCGCGACAACACGCCATGCATCAGCAACAACAACAGCAGCAGCAGCAAGAGTATGCGCGACAGATGGAACAACAGAAACCCTCGCAGTATGGCCGGCCTCCGGATCATCGAGACCCAAGGGATCCGAGAGACCCCAGAGACTCGAGGGACCCAAGAGATTTGAGAGATCCAAGAGACCCACGAGATCCAAGGGATCCTAGAGACCACAGGGATCCACGAGAACAGGGAAATCACTGGCCGCAGAGACCTGGATATGAGCCTGGGCGCGCCCCATATGATCCTGCCATGCACCAACCTCCCAGGCATCAAGAATATCCTCCCACGTCTGCACCACACTACAACGGCCCGCCTCAGTATATGGAGCGGCATCCGCAGCCTCAGCCGCATCCAAACGCCATTCCTCCCCCGCACATGCAGTCCTACGACTCGCCTGACCGCCAGCGGATGAATATGATGCACATCGAACGCCAGCAACAACAGCATCAGCTTCAGCCACAGCAACTTCCGCCCCGTAGCCGAGAGGATCAAGGCATTCCTCCACCTTCTGTTGCATACAACTCAGTGGGAGGTCATCAAATTTATGATTCTCCGCGAAGAAGTCTTGACGAGCTGAGTGGTCCTCATGGTCATCAACGTAACCTCCTTGGGGTGCAAGAGATCAACCGAAAAGGACGTATTTCTCCCCTCCCTCAAGCTGTGCAAGGTGCTCAACCCCAACTTTCGGGCCCAGCAGGCGAGCCAGGCATTAAGAGTGAGTTTGGCCGAATGTTTTCGGGTATCGGTACGGGGGTTGGTGCCATTTCAAGCCCAGTTGCTGCTGGCGCACAGCTTCCTTTCAACTCGGGTGGACTGCTTCGGAGAGATGAGCTGGATGCTCCTCAAGAACCCGTTGTAGAAGTCAGTGCAAAGCCCGGTCGTGGAAAGCGTGGTAGAAAGTTCAAAGAAGAGGATATCAGGGATGAAGAGGGTAGCACCGGCAGACAAACTCCGGTCGGCGGCCGTGCAAAGAAACAAAAGACACACGGCCATCATCATCACCAGTATGTTTCCAAAGTGAACGAATTAACTGCCGAGTCTAACATTCCTAGCCATCATCATCACCATCATCACCACAACACGATGGAGCAGACAGCATCACCAGCGAACACAGGCAATGCTCCCTTTAAACACGTCAAAGGCTCAACTCCAGTGCCGTCACCGACTTCGGGTCTTGCACGGGAGCTCCCTGGCGCCCATCATCATCATGTTGCACCTCGTTCCGCACCCAAAAATGTCCCACCTCCTCGCAGTCCGTCGCCCGTTATTCTACCAAAACCGAGACAAGTTGTCACCTCAAAGGCCGTTCTGGATAGCGTCTCTCACTTGCCACGCCTTCACCTTGGTGATGTGATTTACACACCTCGCCTCAAACCAGCTCGTGCTCAAGATTCTCGAACCGGCCGACCACCCCGATCAGCATACAAGTCCACCATGACCCCTCTATCGCGTGATTTGACGAACAACAGACTTAACTGCACATTGACGGTCAAAATTGGCAAGGAACATTTGACGAAGGAGTCCCGAGAAGAAATTACTAGGACACGAGCTCTCTGGGGAACTGATGTCTATACTGACGATTCCGACGTCATTGCTACTTGCATTCACGGCGGTTGGATCAGAGGCGAGTGGAATGAAGAGGTGGATGTTAATTTGATCGGGTTGGATGAGGGCTACTCCGTTTCGGATGTGAAGGAACTTATCAAGCGGAATAGCACCGCCAAGAATGGGGCCTCCTCTACGCCTCCTCCTCCTCAGCAGCACCAGCCGAATATCATTGTCCATACCGAGCCCCCTAAGAATGGGCCCATGACTGTCCCTAAGAACCGGGATTTGCACGTCAAGTTGCTTATCTTGCCGAGATTGGAAAAGTATGCTGCTACGACGAGGTTTGGAATCAAGAGCAGGGAATTTGGTGGAAACCCCGCCGAAGAGGAAGGTTCACGAGTGAGGCCCGTTCACGATGGGTTGAGTTTCATGGTTATGGAGATACGGTGGCTTACGAATGGTGCCGAGTCGCAGAATCGGTTGAGGGGTAAGGTGAGGAGGGAGAGGATAAGGAAGGCGCTGAGGGAGATTGAAGCTACGCCTTCTTGGGCCAAGGCTCCGAGTTGCATGAATGGTGGAGAGAACAAAACCGGTGGTGCAGAAGGAGGAGAGAATAACTCAAAGTCAGCAGGGGGCAGTGGAAGTGATAAGGAGAATGGGCCGACTTTGGCCACGGTTCCTGCTCCAGCTCCTGTTCCAGTCAATGCTGCGGAGAGTTCGAGCTCGGTGACCGAGGATGGAGAGCCGATGGTTTTGGAGGAGAAGGAAGTGGAGGCAAAGAAGGAGGAGATTACTGAAAATGGGAGTGGGACCGAGAACGAGAACATGAAGGAAGTTGGACCTGTTGTGGCTGAAACCGGATTGCAAAAAGGCGTTGCTGAAAACAAAAGTGACGACGAAAACCAAAATGAGACAGCAGAGGACAAGGAAGAGGAACAAGCGGACAAGCAACAACCCGAGGAAGTCGGCGTTCCCGCTCCCGCCCCAGCCGCAACGACCACCACCACCACCACCACCACCACCGCACCAGAGCCGGCGCCCAGACCAGAAATTCCTCTCGCCGAGACAGTCAAGTCGGCCGAACAATCCAGGGGCTAGGTTCCCTACTGGCGGCGGAATCGGCCGACTGTGATAGACTGATGATTCAAAAGATGGGGATAGCAGTACTGGTAAGGTGGTGGTCAGGCGGTGGTTTCTTTGGAGATATTGCAAGATAATCTTTAGGCTTATTGCTTAGCTTAGGTTGTAGTGTTTTGTTGTTGTTGTGGAATGGAGATTAGCATAGCATGCATATACCTCTTTTGGTTAAAGGTTCTTGTCTTTTGTTGTATGTTTGTATGTCATGTTTTTTAAAAGCAACGTTTTGTCAGGTGTTGTTTGGTTCTTTGTCTAGATTTTAAAGAGTTGTAGGACAGCATGTGGCGGGGTCTTGTCTATCTTTTGTATCCCTTGGGTTGATGTTTGGTCATGTCCTGGGTAGCAGGGTTGTAGTGGCGTTGTATTACATAGCGTTGTACGGGGTAGAAACTTTATGGCATAGCGTGTTGAAGATGCACAAGGGGATTGAAAGGAATTTTTGTTTGTTTGACAAAGCTTGGATAGGGTGGTTATTGTTCTTATTTCGTTGTTGTTACTGTTGCCGAAAGACATGTTTTCTATCCCAGTTTGTATCGATTGAGAGGGGCATGTTGGTTGGCTAGCTGCATAGCGTTACTTAAGAGGTTCGGGTGTTCAAAGTACTGCTACAAGACAATAGAAACATCCAACAACACATCTTCAGTAGAGTAGTAGAGGAGTGGTGATAGGATGAAAGTGTACTATTCCTTGTCATTTGTTCTATGGATCGTACAGCTACAGACAAATGCTGAAACTTTATGCGGTGAACCATTTATTATTCTTTCATCCCATAAAAACATTTTTTTTTTTTTTTTTACAACTTTCTCTTATTCTTACAATATACAGTAACATACAGATGGGATTAAACCTGTGTGGTAGGTAGTTCAATCCCGAAACCTCTTGGACGCCTTATATATTTATGAGCTCTTGAACCCACAAACAACCCTTGATTGAACCCCCCCCATCCAATCCCATCCATCTCAACCCCCCTAAAGAAAGCCTTTACAACTCATGAATCTCATCTGTTGTTATTTTGGCTGTTTCATCAAAAATCCGTAACCCGCCCGTTATAACTCCAATCCCCCTTGCCGCCCCACCGCAACGGCTCATTCTTTGGTCCGCCGACCTCGCCCGTCTTTGGGTTCTTTTCTCCCTCAAACTCGGGTGGCGCGCCCTTCCTGATACCTCCACTAAATTGTTGTTCTTGTTTTTGTTCCTCCCCTTTGTTTAATACTGGACTCTCTGGAACAGAAGAAGATGTTGGCGTGGTGACGTGCCGAGAGGAATTGGTCGCCGGTGTGGTTTGTGATTCAGCTGGTGAGGGGGTAGAGGTGGTGTGAGAGGATAAAGCTGCTTCGGCTGCGCGCTGGAGGCGCTCGAATTCTTCTTGTTGGGCCTGCGGGAGTCGGGGCGGGGAGGGGGATTGTTGGAAGGAGGAAGAGTAGAAGCGGGTTGTTGAGGGGAGCGGACGGAGGAGGAGGAGACGGCGGAGGGACATTTTTGTTGGTAGTGCTTGCTTTTTGAAAAAAAGTGGGTGGGGTCGTAATTGGGATATCAAGATTGGTTAAGGGCTAACGGTTGGATTCGTGTGAAACGTGGTGGTTGTTGTTTTGCGATGTTTGAAGTGGTGACCGTAAAAATGCGTCGAGACGAAATTCGAGTAAAACAATTCAGTTCGATTTTCCTCGGTTCATGACGGAATCGGACAGTGGCGGTTGCTGGTTAGCCCCACCCTCCCATGGTGGGGTTCATGTCACTGAAGCACATGGTGGAGAAAAGCCAAGGCGAGCCAAAAAAAAAAAGCTGGGGGATCTCCACTGACACCGGTTGGTTCCACCGTTGGTCGACCTCCAGTGCTGGGAACCTCGAAGTTCTGCTGCCTGCCGGGAGAGAACCGTCACAGTTCACTGGTCGGGCACACTGGAAAACATTCCGATGCAGGCTCCCATGGATTTTCTCGGGTGCCCGGACGAATTGCAGAATCGAAGCTCACCGATGTCCGGATTGGAATTTCTTTTGGCACTTTTACAAAACAGAATGATCGGCGTCGATGAGCGATCAGCCGTTTTCTTGATCGCCAGTTCAACCGCAATTGCCGATTTACAGGGACCATGCATCATGTAAGATGGTGATATTGGACATGATTGCGTTTTCTGCTGAGTGAAGTCTAAGAATTCCATTTCTTAGATAGCATTGAAAAGACGTTGCATTAAGGCCCCAAGTTTGCTCGACTTGAGGCCTGAATGGCGTTTCCTTTCACCAGTCATTGGCCGAACCACCAAAGAGCCCTGCCCAGGCTCTGTCCAGTGCCATGTCGACGGCAACAACCCGCGTGGAGGATGCTCTTGGTCATGCAGACAAAATGACATGGCCAATAGGCTGCTTAGCGGCTGTGGTTATCTCCAATTTGGACGGCCTGGATCGGTCGAGGGGGGGTTTCCTTGACCCCCGCACCAGGAGCATGTGAGCTGTCGATTTTCCGGTTTGCTCCTCTCCTCGGCATCCGCCGTTACTCAACAACTGGAAACCTTCGACTTCATCTTCTCCTGTTGACCGTCTGGCAGCCACTCGTTACCTTCTCCACCTGCTTCGACCTCCTTGGACAGTGAACGCGAATGTGTTATTCATGGAAGACCACTCGTCCTCTCTAACCTTGTTTCCAATCCGCCCCCGCCCCCGTTTGATACCGTCCAATTGCCATCAGACATGGCCGACATGGCCGACGGGCCAGTCTTTCTGCTCGTTCCCGTCAACACAGCAGCACGAAAGGCAACAGAGAATATTCTGAATAGCTATTATCAGTATCTGGACGAGGAGGGCTGTGCTACTGGTTTGTGGATCAACCTCTCGGATGCGTCAAACCCTTTCATCACGTTGGGACGAGCTGGGACCAATATTCATCTCCCCGATACAAAGTCGAGCAGCAGAGGGTCCCCCCAAATATCCGATCTCCACGCAACGTTCGAGTTCATACCAGAAACCGGCGCCGTCTTGCTCTGGGATAAATCCGCACACGAGAACGTCGAGCCCTTCACACCTCCCCACCACGGCGGCCACAGCTGGACAGTCAAGTTCCGCTCCGGAGCCAGAAGATCGGTACTGATTGCACGAGGCATCAATTCGCATATCGCTTTTGGCAAGGACAAGTGGTATCAGTTCGAGATACAATGGCACTCGGAAGCAATGTACAATTTCGACAAGGACGAACCATATCACATGGGCCCAAAGCAGTCCAAAACAAAGCGTTACGTTCAGCTCAACAAACTCGGCGGCGGTGCGTACGGGACAGTTTACTCAGCTATGGATGCTACCACCGGGCTGCTGATAGCTGTAAAACGATTTAACAGTCTCTCGGGAAAATATCTGACCTTTGCCACCAGGGAGGTAGCTAATCTTCGCAAAAAGGAGTTGAGGCAACATCCACACGTCCTCCGCATCCTTGACTCTGCTGGCGGCGGGACCGGTGAGAACTGGGGCGAAATTTTCATGCCTTTGCAACGGGGAAGCCTGAAGGATCTGCTGGGAACAATGGAAAATGAAGAGCAACAGTGGGATTTGTCTAACGTTGTCTTACGACAGATGTTGCTGGCCCTCGAATGTCTCGATGCAAATGATATCATCCACCGCGACGTCAAACCTGACAATATTCTCTGGGATCTTGACGAGAATGACGAATACACGTTTTGTCTCGCCGACTTTGGGCTTTCCAATGACCCGAACGTGGCAACTACTACGGCAGGAACGGCCCCTTTCATGGCCCCGGAAGTGTTCTATCGGAAAAAGCAAACCACCAAGATCGACATCTGGTCGCTCTACGCTACTATCGTCTGGATGCGCAATCAAGAGTTCCGTGCCGTGTGCTCCTCCATCTCAGCTTATGAGCTTCATGAGCAACTCACCAAGACGTCACAGCTTCCCGAATACGCAAATATCCGCAGGATGGCTGCCTGGAATCGCAAACATCGGCCGTCAGCCACCCAACAGTTGCATATTCTCGACAATGGGGACTACGAGGAGGAATATGATGAGACGGAGGGATATGCCCAGGTAGAGCCCGCCTATATGGAAGAAGACGACCTCGTCAACCAGTTCTCGCAAAACATGAGTCTAGGAGAAAGCAGCGACCCAAGCCTGACCTACGGTTCTGGCAGCTCCGAGTATCCCACTGCACCTGAGATGGCATACTACGAACCCTATGCGCCGCCGATATCCCGGCACCAAGGAGGCCAAGGAAGGAAACATCATGGAGAAGCAAGCGACAGATACTATGGTCCCCCTACTGAGGGGCCAGAGGCCGTGCCAAGGGATCAAGGGGTAAGCATCCTACCACCTCCCACCTCTCGTGATGATCACTCGTCGTTCTAACAATCTTAAGGCATGGGTGGCCGAGTACGGCAATACCTATGGAGAGAGTGAGGCCACAGCTGTGCCGGCTACCATGACCGCCATCCCTGTCGGGGATGTGACGGGGCATGCTACTTATGTGGAACGTGGAGCTGCAGAACCGGATGGCGAAGGACAGGAGTATTTTGATCAGGGTGGCTATCAGGAGAATGAGTACGAGGAGTATTTGGAGGAAAGGAGGAGGCTGAAGGGGAAGAATAGGAGTTACATGTAGGGCAGCTGATGATTTGGGTTTTGGGGTGTTGCATGCATGATACCCTTGCTTTACGCATCTTTGGCTTCAAGTTGTTATTTCTTTTTTTCCTTGTTTGCTTGTTTTTGCTAGCATTATTGGAGTCAAGGGAGTTGACAAGGGAATTTGGGAATTTGCATACATACATGGTTGAAGCTTAGGAGCCACAGTACTGGCTAGATGATCAGACAGAACTGGATTAGAAAGTATTGGATCGTAACGTTTACTGTCTGCCTTGACAGATTTTCGGGAAAGATTTTCGTCCATGAATGAGCTGAACCCCTTACCTGACTTGAGGCTCTAAAATGAGGCTGACTTGGCCATGCACTTGCATACCTACAAGTACGAACTGAGAGCAATCAGGACCCTGAAACTCTTACTGCCGCTTGTGGGATTATTAGCTGACTGACAATCGGCAATTTCCTTTGTCATCTTGTGGACTTTTAGACGAGAGAAGCTCCAGAAGCACTTGACCAAAGACTTGCGTGAGGGTATTGTTCAGGGGGTTTTGTGCATGCTTGTGCAATTTCGCATGTGCATGTACATTTGCATACAAGTTGAGGCTCCTGGCTCCATAGGTAATAGGGGCTCAACGGTCATTCCAAGATGCTTGTCGAAATCTTGGGTCCAGGTTGTTGGTGGAGCTACATATGTATCTGTTCAGTCTCTAAAGCGACGCTGCTTCTATGTTTCTGCTCATAAACCTCAAATATAAAACAAGCAGTGGGACCTTTCAATCGCCGTAGACATGTTTGTCCTCTGAATGGTATAATTAGCTTGACCTAAATCAGGAGATATCGAGGTATCAGAATGATTTCCTCTGCCGCCATGTCTCGACGGTAGAGAAATTCCCTGCCGAACTTATATTACAGTGCTGGTCTCTCTCTCTCTCTCACTCTCTCTCTCTCTCTTTCTCTTTTTCTTTTTTTTTTCTGAGTTGCCGCGTTTGCTTATCAATTACAAAAGAGTCACCTGGTTTCTTTTCATACTTTCAAGTAAGCTAAGGGCTTATTCCCTACTTTCTCTTCAATCTTTATCAGCATCCACTACCATGCTTGAGAGATTTTTTCATCTGCTTCACTCTTCTCCCTCTGACACATTTTGTCGGCCCTATTGATATCAAGATCGAGCTTACAGGTATCGTCCTTGGCGATATTCCTCTTGCCATTAAGCTCTACAATCGCGTTGCACTACGAATATCTGCATATCGAAACTGTATCGACGCTGACTTAAAAAATGTATACTCAACCCTACTTATAAAGCCAAGGCCACACCTACCTACGGTACTAGCGGGAGACTTCAACCTACAACACCCACTATAAGACTACTACGACCGTACGGACCAGAGAGCCGAAGACCTACTACAACTAGCACTACAGTAAGACCTAGACCTACGCACACTACGCAGCACTATAACCAGGGAGGCTCAGGGCAACCAGCGGGGCCGGCCCTCTACAATCGATCACTTCTGGGCGACCACAAGCCTCAGGACTGCCTACTACGGCCTAAGAGAAAAGAGAGAAAAAAAAAAGGAGAGGGAGGAATAAGAGGTTGGACTGGATATCCAAGGGATGTGCAGTGTAAAAGTCTCTTGGCATGTTTAATAAATTCATTGATATTTACCAAGCATACTAGGTACGCAGCCTCTCCATGAAGAACAAAAAAACATCCCCCCTATCTCCCCCACACAGTCAAGTCAAAGTGCTTCCATTTGAATTTCCAAGGCCCCAACTCATTACCATTTCGTCATTGGTTCACCCTTTTTTTCAGAAGATATTAATATCAGCTCAGAGAAACAACTTGAGCAGGTGGCCTGGCTGTGTGCAGTAAATTGAGTTAGGGTACTTACGGTTTGAAAAAGTGAAAACCACAGTGGCGTGGTTCCCGCCTCCGCCAGTCTTCTCGACCTTGTAGAGCGTGTTTTCTTGCGGGTGAACCCAGCAGTTATGCTCATTGGATCCATCGTACGGGTTATCATAGTTGACCTTGAGCATGGGGCCGTGCTGGCCGACCTTCCAGTGCATCCAGCCCTCGCAGCCGGTGAGCATGCCGTTCGACTCGAGCATCCAGTGGCCGTGGGCCCGCGGCTGGATGAAGTCGGGCGCAGTCACCTTGCGCACGCCGTGGTCGATGCCCGAGTCGTCCCAGATGAGCTGCTGGTCCGACTTGTTGATCAGGATGATGTTGATGCTGCGTGCGCAACCCGACTCGGAGGACAGCTTCCTGACGTGTTCGGCCCAAAAGGCCGCGTCTGCGGCAACCATGATTGCTGAGAACGCTTCTAGAAGGAACTCAGCCATGTTGGATAAGAGGATGCGCTGTGGTGATGGGGTGAGGTTGGGCTGGTCGATCGATGGTGGCTCAGATTGATGTCTAGTGGTGCCAAGGTATTTATCTAACGAACTGGTCAGGACAGGAAGTTGAAAATGAGTGAGAGAAATAGCCCGTCTATATACTCGTCTCGTGTGCTTGCACGAAATCAAGAGTTCCAGGTCGCGTTCTCTTCAGCCGGCCATAAAAGTCTACGTCCTAGGTATCCTGGCGTGATTGCATGTGTGTTGCTCCCCAGAGTGATTTCTAGACGCCGATATCCTAGCATGGGCGGTCTAGAACGCTTCTACTAGCACCTGCAGGCATGAGTTTGAGCTACGATACACTAGGGCTTCAGCTTGTTGTCAACTCGGCCACGGCTGTAAGGCGGTTGGCCAGCATGTCGGACGCTGAGAAACCGTTCCCGATACTATTGCCTTATCAGCTCCGAAATCTCGTCGCATTAACCCCAAAGAGAGGCTAGCGTGATGCCCGACGCCGTGAGCGGACAAGCCTTGTTCTTTTCAGCTCACTCAAAACCGAGCCATCGGGGTTCAGATCAAAGATCATCCCACGCGGGCATCATGTGCCAGACCTGGTCTAGAACAACCTGGACCAGCGTCCAGCGAGGATATCAGCAACTCACAGATTTTGAAGAATTTAGGAAGAAGACCAGGGAGTCCTGCCAAGCATGTCGCTGCAAGGAGGCAGCACCAATCCCAATGCATATCCAGCCTCGCTGGAAGTTCGTCGTGTTGAGCGTCCACAGAAGCTACATAGGTACTGAGCGAAAATAGACACTTTTGCGCTTTACCAGCGCTTGTTCCTTGCTGATTATTCGAACGTGGAAGTTTACCCCCAATAGTGTTACTCTCATAGAATAAAGGTTTGTGCAAGGTTTTATGCCGGTTTTGTGCTATGCGCATAGAGCGCCCCATAATAATAGGGGTTCAGGGGCATCAAACAAATCGACAAATTCACTTTGATCTCAACTTTTCAAAACTTGGTTTTTTTTAATTTTTTGATTTTGAATATTTTATTTATATATTTTTCAAGTTTAGGCGAATGCTTGATCTCGGCGGGTACTGTGCTGGATTTGTTGGTGTTTGAGGAATCTGATGGGATTAAGGTGCTGCAATCTAGTTGGCTGTTGCTGTTTCATTCCATCGTTTCGAAAAGGAGACTCAATGGTGTTTTGCTCGTCGGCCATGTTCTGCATTTTGTATGTACAGTACATACAATATTCGGGAATGCAGAAACGAGCATCGGGGTCGTTCTGTGTGTTTTCCCAGACTTGAGAAACGGGTCTGGTAGTTGATGAATTTTTAAACGCGGCGTAAAATGGAAAACAATTTTGTGTGAAATTAGTGATAACGTCACTTTCTTTCGATAGGCATAAAGTCCAAAGTCCATCCCTACTATCATATAACAGTAGGGATAGCCCTCTTTGAGGGAGTTTTTTGATTATACACACGCAATCGATTAATTAGGCTAATTTTCTAGCCTCCTCAACCACCTTCTTTAACGACCCTTTTAAATTCAGATCGGGATCCTCCATCTTCTGAATTTAGCTCCCTATCTTTAACCCTCTCCCCGAATTCCAATCTTTAGTTTAAATGGGATTTTTCTCCCTAAGCGATCCAAGCAAAGGCCAAAAGATAGGCTAAATATATCTTATCTATCGATTCGGAGACTTCTAAGTCTTTATTTTAGATTCTTATTATAAGCTTACGTTTTAAGGCTTTATTTAAATTTTTTAAGGCCTTAAGCAAAGAATTATAACCGTACGAAAACTACACTCTCCTCTATCTAATATACGAGATAATATCTCGGTACCTTTAAGTAGCGTTTGCCACCATTACTATTATTCTTATTCTTCTTAAAAGGTATCTAATATAATTAGCTTTATAGAGGTATCGGGATCGGGCTACTTATGCCTTATTAAAGGATTAAGATAGTCTTATTAGGAAGGTTCTTTTCGCTTGCGGGGTTCAGACTATAAGGCAGGATTCTATTAGCTGGCACGGGGATAAGCCCTCTTATAAATACAAGACTTACTAGTACTTACTTGCCCGGAGGTTTAAATATATTATAAAAGGAGGAAGATAGGTAGGAAGAAGATAGATAGAGGCCTAGATTTATAGTAAAAGGTTACCTAGTAGTTCTTCATTAAGTGCGCCCAGGGCACATGCCCTGGTAGCTGGCCTTATCACCACATCTGGCGACAGTTAAAGTTATCGCGAGATCTTGGTTATAGGCATTATCGTGGCGCCTGCGACCGAGTCGTGCCTTATCAATCGAGCCATGTGCAGATAAAGTCTGTATGATTGTATCTTAATTAGGTTCGGGTTATCTTTTTTTTCGGATATGCCCGATAACGCTCTGAATTAACAAAGATAAAGTCCAAAATTAAATCCGAAATAATTTTATCAAGGTTTTCTTTTTACTTCTGTCTTGAAAGTTTGAACATGGATATCCACAGCTGTCTGTATAAACTCTAAAGCCACCGCCGTCAAATGAATCTAGTGCCTTTTATAATTGTTAAACTTTGGGTCCTTAAACCATAAAACCCAGTGAAATAACAAAACATGTCTCCAATTGGGTAAGTATCCGCCAAAACCCTTAAACTCAAACACAAGAATATTCACTTGGCCTCCGTGTCCTCAACTCCCTCGACGTACTTCTTCTTGATCCGGTTCTTCCACTCCTCCAGCGAGATCTCCTCAGCACCCACCCGAAAGCAGCTCGGCTTCATAGCCAGCACCGCCTGCTCATCCTGCTTTGGGATGAAAAAGAACTTGTGGTTTTTGTCACATTTCTCGATGTACTCCTCGCCGGCCAAGAACTTGTCGCGGCAGTCCGGGTGGAGCTGCACATCGCCGCAATTGTCCATGCAGACGTAGACTTCGCTCGCGTAGAACCATTTGCCGCCGCAGACGTCACACCAGAAAATGGGACTGAGGGTTTCGCCGACCTCTGGCGGCTCCGGATCTGAGTCGTCGTCGTCCTTTTTCTCGCGTGATTTTTCATCCGCACCGGCAGGGCCCTCAGGCTGAGTGTCAGCGGTCACCGGCACCCTGTTCGCCCTTCTCGCCATCCACTCGCTCTTCTTTTTCTTCCACTCGTCGTGCTTTTTCGCCTGTTCACTGTAGGCAGCCGCGATCAGATTCCACGCCGCCACCGCGTCGGCTTTGTCTTCGAAAGTCGAAAAGACCTCGGCAAGGGAACTGAACGCGTAGACGTCGTTGGACACGTCTTCGTCCGAGAGCAACCCCAGGTAGTATTTGACCCTTCCCAAGGCCATCGACTTTGCGCGATCAAGTTCATTGCGCAAACAGAAGTAGCGCGCAAAAATGAGGTTATTGCTTCTTTCTGCGTCGTAGTCGCCGTAGTCTTTGAAGCGCTTCAACAGCTTTTCAATCTTGTCTTGGTACTGGGCCTTGGATGACGGTGACGATGTCTCTGAGAGCGCCCTCGGGATGTAAATCTGCATGAGCGCTGGGATCATGTAATAATAGACATAGCACCCGGTCGCCGTCTTGAGCTGGACAAGTTCGGCTTCTAGCTTCTCGAGCCCTTCGGCCTCGTATTTGGGCTCCTTAATGAGTGAGAGCCCCAGTGCCTTACGCAAAAAGAATTTTCTGTAGATGGCGCCCGGCTCGCGGTTGATGGCGATTCCTCGGTCGTACAGTTCGCGCAGCAGGTCCCAGCGGTCCGTGTTCTTTGCCATGCTCACAAGCTGATTTAAAATGTTGCTCGCAGACCAGGCGCTTTCAGTCATGAGCAGGCCCAGAGGGTCTTCTGTTTTGGAAGTGGATGAAACGGGCGCTTGGAGGAGTTGGTTAATGAACTCGACAATGGGCGACCAGAGCTTCTTCTTGGAGTATTGCGATATGATCCTCTGGTATCCTGAATGGTAGGTGGAATCAAGCTCAAGACTGCGAAGGTATGCCTTTATTGCGTTTGCGTTGTGGTTGGCGTCGCTCGATAGAAGAAGCCTGTCGCCCAGCGTAAAGCAAAGATCGATAAGGAATTTCTTGTTCACGCTGGTCTCTCTCCAGGCCTTCAAGTCGTCAGCGAAGAGCCGGTCGGTTGTTGACTGGAGGATCCGGATGGCCTCCGAGTTGGACTCAACGACCTGCGCCAGGACGTGGTGAGCGCGCCAGTTTTCTGCATCAAGCTCGACTGCTCTGCGGGCGCGCTTCTCAGAGTCCGCCAGAGTGATCTTGCCGACCAGCTTAGGGCTGCTGCGTGCCGGAGCGGTGGCAAGACAATGGAGGACTGCTGCCATGTGCCCTTCCCAAACAGAAGAAACGACCGGGGCCTCTGCGGTCTCAGGCTTCAGCTTCTTCTGTAGCCACGCTTCCACATCCCGAACATTGTCCGCGGTGATATCCAGAAAGTACTGTTCGTGATCCGAACTGTCGGCCAGGTCTTTCCCGTCAAGTGTTGCTTTATGAAATAGAAGGAAGAGGAACGCATTTTCAACATCGGCTTTCTTGGCATCCGGCCTCTGGAAATACTCCCCCAGAATCTTGACTGCCGGGTCGAAAAAAACTTCAAGCTTGTTACCCTCCTCGCTGGTAACCTGCTTGACGTACTCGGCGTATCGAATTTTATCCGACACGGAGGGGTCTCTGAAGAAAGCTGCCACGATGTCGACTCCCTTGCTTGTCAAGACCCATTCAGACCAGTGTGATGGAACTCTGAGACTGCTGAGCCAACTCTCTTCTCTCTCCTCCCCATAATAAGAGGAAGCGTCATCGGGGGCGATATCAAGCAGCGAACGGATCCCATAGTCCTCCGTGAGCAACTTTAACAAAAGGACGCCCGCCTGGACCCTGTAGTTGTGGTCCGCGAGTGCGAGCAGTTCCTCGCGTTTCACGGCTTTGCCGCCATTGTCATCGTCTTCAGTCTTTTTATACGCAGCCGAGAAGAGTTGGCTGTAGAGATAATAGACCGCATAGGTGTGCAGCCCCCTGACTTTGCTGGTGCGCTGCTTCGCCAGGCAGACAAGACATCGCATTGCTATCAGGAGATGGGCGTTGTCCTTGTCCTGGTGGATGTAGCTTCCACCGCCGTCAGGTTTTTGGCGGCGGATTGTGCTCTCCTCAAAGAACTTGTCGAACCCGAACTTGGTGTAGAGTTGCTCCGGGCACAGGGTCTTGAGGTAGTGCTTCACCAAGTCCACCTCGGCGGGATGAAGATCCTTCCTGCTGCTGGCTGTGGCTGCATGTGGGTCGTCACTGCGAAGCGGTATTTCTTTGCGCGCCTCGGTCCTGTCAAGCTTGAATACAAGATCGCCGTCGGCATCCAGCTCGAATATTGGATATCGACCTTTCTCGATCTTGTACTTGAGCAGTGAAAGACCTTCGGCCGGAGCCTTTTCATCGGCATCGATGCGTGCCTTGAGATTCAGGGCTGCTTGTATTGCGGCCGGATTGTACCAAGCCTCTCCATCTAGCAGCCAAAGAATAACTTCATTGATCTCGGCAATTTCCTGTACTGAGCATGTCTCGTTGAGCTTCTGAATGTCGCTTCTGAACTGCTCGGCGGCAGACGTTCCCGCCCCTTGGAGGATTTCATCGAGGTTTTCCGGGTCCGCTTCGATCTTGCTTAAGACGAGGCTGATCTTTCGATAGTCGCCGCTGGTAGCCTTCTGGAGAGTATCCATGATCTTTTTCTTCACCCGGGCTACCTCTGGGGTGTCGTCTTGAAGGAAGCTCATTTTCTTGAGGTGGTGTGTGATGTATAACTCTATGTCGGACGAGTTGAACGACTCGAGCATTATAGTATCGAATTCCACCCCCTCCGGGTTTCTCAAAACGTTAAATATGCTCGTGTTCCCTGTGAGCAGAAGACGGACGTGCGGATTCAGATCGCGGTTAGTGATCAACTGAAGTAGCGGACGTAACAAGTCGTGGAACTGGAACTCTTCCGAAAGTCCATCAATGACTATGAAGAAGGGCGTCACGGTGGCTGTGCTTGCTTGATTCCGGCCGCTGAACAGCATCTGCTTCCACAACTCGATGGGCTTGGAAACTGCGCCAACACGAGTCTCCTCCCACGCAGCCATAGCTGACTTTAGGAAGTCCCTATTGTCGAGGCCGAGCTGCCAGAGAATGCTGCGTGTGACGATACCGGGCATCTCACTTGGTTGCGTTTTGGGGTCGGGCTCAATAAAAAAATAAGCGACGGGGGACCGCGACTCTGAGTTGTATGTTGACTGATCTTGCAGGTGCCGGATGATGCTGGCGGCCAGAGCCGTCTTTCCGCTTCCATTCCCGCCCTCGAGTCCAAGAATGCTAGGGCTTGATCCGTCAGTTCCATTCTTCCAGTTGACAAAGTCCGTGTTTGTCTTGATCCAGTCTCCCATGGTTTCCACCGTCTGGTTCTCGATGTGCCGACGAAGATTCGTGGCCCAGGCTTTCTTCGGTTGCCGTTTCAATCCATCATGGCGTGTCAGCGGAACATCCTCCCAGGCCTCTGGGTCGGCCGGGTTCCAGCTCAGTGCGTGGAGGAAGCTTTCCAACAGCTTGTCGGTCGCCTTCTCGACCTTCTTCTCCTTGTCGACAGCAAGGAGTGCCGTCACACCCAATCCCACACCCTTGAGATCTTCGCCCATGCTATCCACCTTGACTTCCACAGTCTTGGCTGTCGAAAGCGTTTGCGCATGTACCAAACCAAACTCTCTCCCTTTGAGGTTCTCCATTCTCTCCAACAGGTCCTTAACGTGCGTGTCGCCAGTAAATGTGTTGCTCATGAAAGCCTTGAACTGGTTGCGCTTCCGACGCAGGCTGATGGTGTACTCGCAGATCTCGACAAAGAGCGAGAGATGTCTGCAGATAACCTTGCGCAGAAACGCATCCATGGACTTGTAGAACGTCAGGCGCTCAAGGAACTGAAAGCACTCGTCCAAGAGGCCTTCTAGCGATTTGAACATGCCCTGGTAACCCTGGTAGGCTTGGATGACGAAATTCAGAGCGTTGAAGCATGCGTTGGCGGGTCCAAAAACCTGGGCACGCAAGATATCAGTCAGAATACAGATTCCCTTTTATCAAACCACACAAGTTCTCACATTGGATGCAACATCAGCCACCATACCCCCAACCATCTGGATGCAGCTCAGCGTCTTGTCGACCACTCTGACCAAGCGAGACTCGGAAGCCTTCTCATCGGCGGACTGGGTCTTCTCAACAAGCGTCAAGACGCCATTAACGTCGAGGTTCGGGTCGAGCTTTGCGCCATCGACAACTCCAGCCATGCGTGTCACACGGTTAACCACATCGTTCCAGATCCCCTGGAGTTCCTCGTCTTCTGGATCAAACCAGATCTGTGTGCCTTGGGAGGTGACAGCCTTTGTCGACTTGTTGGCCATGGCTGTTGACAGAGAGGTTCAATCTTAGAGGGAAAAAAAAAAAACCGCCGCAAAAGAAGGAGGAGCAAACGCAGCCTTAAAGATAATGCCCCCATGGTTTTGACCGAGCATTAGACTAGGCATGTGGGGTGCCTAATATGTCGCACCATCGTGACTGTCCCGATTAGGACGACCATGTCAGCAAAGATTGCGCCACACTCGACTGCATGTTGACGGTAACCCTTCTAGGTTACATGGTCGTCCTGTAAGCAAGCGGGTTACGTCAGCGTCGTAAATGCACACATCGTAACACCCAGCCTTAATATCGAATGCCTGTCAGATTAGAGTGTGATATCACGGCAGGTACCTGTAGTGCCGATTAATATACATGATTTGTCTTGAGAGACTGCCGGCCGCTACATGTAAGCAAGGCTGCCTACTGTCAGATATGCATGGAGGAACGTCTCTGACTTTGGCATATACGACTTTCTTGTTTTTCTCTCTCTTTTATTTTGTTTTTTGTTGTCTTTCTGGTGTTTATATTTCGGTTTCGTAGTGGTTATAGTACAAGAAGCCTGTAATAGGCTAGTCTTACGGGCACAAAGAAACCGGGCCAGGGCCAGAGGCCGGAGGCCTCTCCCTGGACCTATGGCACCCACGGCAGTAGAAAGGGCTGTGAATATAATAGGGTCTTGGAAGGCCCTGAGCAGTAGCAACCGCGAAGGAGAACGCTCTATGGAAGCCTTGGCAGTGGCTTGGAAGGAACGGTGGAAGGCTCAGACAGAGGGCAAGCCCCAGAGGCCGTCGAGGCTAGTGGACGAAAAAGGCCTAGACCTCACAGACAAGGCCGTCTTTCGACGGCACGAAGGACTGACCAAAGCCCACAGCTCTCTCTTAACACAGGCCCGTACAGGGGCTATAGGGCTGAAAGACTTCCTTTTTCGGGCCCGCGTACCGGGAATTACTACCCCCTACTGTACTTGCGGCTCCGGCCGTGAGTCGGTAGAGCACCTGGTGGTATGGTGCCCAAACCCACCGAAACCAAGAACCTGGATGGTATCAGGGATCGACTCCCGTAGAGACTTACAGGGGGCCCTGAAGGGCGGAAGCCCTAGGGCCGGAAGGCTTGCAAGGAAGGTTCTGACATGGCTGATGGATTCGGGCAGGCTTCTAGAATATAACCTGGCTAGGAAGCTGGAGCTGGAACTGGAAGCAAGCCTGGGCATAGACCCTACAATATAGGGCGGCCATGGATTAGTTGGCTTCCTTTTACAATGGTATGATATGGATACGGGCCTATACGGCCAATGGAATGATTCTATAGTGTAGATACGAGGTTTTTCAGCCGGCCTTTACGGTACGGTTTTCCTTGTGTAAATAGTAGTAGAGGGACCGACGAGCCCTGCCAAGGGCATAGCGGTGTACGAAATAATAATAATAATAATATTTCGGTTTTGTGCCTTCTTTTCCCTCATTCTTTTGTTTTGTACCATTACTGGAAGAATCTTCCAATAAACAAACTGACAGCAATAAAAGGTTTTTCTTTGAAGGAGACGCACCACAGTGAGAGGAAACGGCGCAGAGTCCAACAAAGATCTCTCAAACCCCGAAAGATAGTAAAACCGCAGGTTGTCCTTGCTATCGGATGTCACAGCCGATATTTCCATCAGAGATCGTTCCGATAATGTACTTGGGCGCTGAATACCTGACGAAATCGGTGAAACATAAGCCATATGTAAAGAACTAAGCCGAGCAAAAGACCACCAGCGTGGCTAAAATGCAGGGTCACTCATGTCAAAGGTGCGCCATGGCGGCTGGCCTTATCACCACATCTGGCAACTGTTGAGGGCATCCAGAGATCTTGGCTATGGGCGTCGTCAGTAGCGCGCGCGCGCCCGAATCGTAGCAGATAGTTCAATTAAGCTATTTGTTATGTTAGTTATGGGACTGTATAATGCCGGTGAACCGAACGGGAAATCACTTTAAAATCATCGTGGACATGGGAACCGGCCTATGCGTTTTCTTATACGTCGATTAACAACTGCAAATCAATGGTAAACAAGTTCTCCTTTCTCTTCTTTCCTTCCACCACCTACCACACACCACACCACACCTTATACCACACCTCCCATACTATATATATCGAGCGTAGCGAGGCCGGGGGTTTGGGGGCTTGCCCCCATAAAGCTTCGCTTCAGTCCTCTCCGAGTGCGCAGCAAAGAATGTTCAGGGAGAAGGTATTTTAAACCCTTACGTTACGCACACCTTATCCATATCAATAACCCACGAACCTGGCTCCGCAACAGCTGTATAATCGGGCAGAGGTTCTCTACAGCTCTCACGAACGGAAGCCACAGACTTGTATATTTCGTTGATATCGATTTCGTAGGTATTTGGCGCATTGCGTCCTGGCCCCTCAAATGTATAATACGCGTGCCCAAGCCCATACCACCGTTTTGGAGGTCCCGCTGTCAGATGTGCATTCCAGTACGTAGATACATGTATCTCATTACCGTTGCCGAGACATTTCCATATAGTGAATACCAAGAGTCGTCCATCAGGCCGAGCGGCATCGGGTATTATATTAATAGCATAGTCTGTATAGCAACGTGGGCAGCACTTCCTATACTATCGTTAGCGTATTTGTTGATATCATAGGGTAGAGACATTAGAATACGACGAACAGGGCTCTGAAAGTAACGCTATCGTAACATTGGCAATCAACTTTGTGAAATAACGCACACTGAAGCCGCTTATGAATACATGTATCAACCTTGCCCATTGGTGAGGAGGTATCAAGACCGAAATTAGCCAAATTCGTGATAAAGAATGGATATTCTTCAGCCCACCGAAGGTGTCTGCAAATGGGATCGGCATCTGTAATGATGTGTCCGATCTCGTAAAGGGTAATTGCTACATGGTTGGACCCTATGCAAGGCGCATATACATCTTGTTGCTGCATCGTTAATGTTTGGTATCCGCGGTGTATTCTGAATCGTGTGAAAGAAAACCCTCGGCCCGTTGATTGACCGAATGGTCTGGCGATGTCGGCTGCCAGCTTATTCTCAGCAAAAACGCCCACTTTCTGCCATCGGCGGCAATCAGGTCGAGACGTATCCCATACACTGGCTATCGAATCGAGCCTGGGTAATCGACAACCTCCTGTCTCGGTAGAACGGCTGAGGGGACCTGGTTCTAGGTATGACGTGGTGACAAATGTGTCGACAGTAGCAACAGTGGAATATTTCCCCCTTTTATCATTGCGATTGCCTGGCCATACTGATGAAATAGCAGTATGTATCTTCTTCAGCGCAGCGAGGGCGGCGGACATGGCGATAAACTGTGTTGTAGAAAGGTAGGTACATGACCTAAAATATGCAGCTTTTTGGTGATGGATAGTGATAGGGGAAAGGTCAAATGGCTAGAGTGCTGCTGGGAATTGAAGAGACGGTTATCGAATTCACGATGAACAATCCCTAAGTTGTGTTCGGTTAGCTGGCACGGGGACAAGCCTTCTCATGAGCACAGAAGATGAACTGACCACTCTGTTTCGAAGAAGCAGGACTTACTGGTACGGGTCTCTCGAGACTTGCTTGCCCGGAGGTTCAAGTGTGTTGTGAAAGGAAGAAGATGGGTGGGAAGAAGATGGGTGGGAAGAAGATGGGTGGGAAGAAGATGGATGGGAGGCATGAATTTATAGTGGAAGGTTGCCTAATGTGGTTCTTGATTATGTGCGCCCAGGGCGAATACCCTAGCAGCTAGCCTTATCACCACATCTGGCGACAGTTGAAGGTATCGCGAGATCTTGGTTGTGGGCGTTGTCGTGGCGCCTGCGACCGAGTCGTGCCTCATCAATCGAGCCATGTGCAGATCAAGTGTGTATAATTGTATAATAATTGTTTGGGTTTTATTTTTTTTTCTTCCGGTTATGCCCCATAACGCTATACCTTACAGGTATTATAACAAGGAACTTATGCTTCGCAGAGCCAGAAACCGCTTCTAAGTTTTAGCCTAGGTAAATAAGGCAGGAATTATTGACCCCACTAAAGCTAGAAATAGCTCTGAGTGGTGATAAGGAACATGTGTATATGTAGGCGATTAGTCTACTGTAAGGCCATAAATTTCAATGTTAAAATATTCCCGCACGGGCCAGTTTCACCCCTCGCTACAGTTAACACAGTGCATGGGTGCCATTCTGTACGGGTACGGATCCGTACAAGTCAGCTTCAAATCTGGCTCCAACCGGCGTTTCATTCTGCAGCTTCTTTTTTCTTTTTTTTTTTTTTTTTTGCCAGCCTGTTCCGCCTAGCTGCAGGACGCCCTCCACGCTTTCATCACCGGTTAGTGTGATTGGTATATACGATGAATCCCTTTGTCTGACCCGCTTCCTCCTGCACACGAGACACATGAGCCGGCCGAAACATCCCCCGCTTCCCCAATTTCCTGTGACACTACTCTTCAAGATCACGAAAGCTCTAAACTTCCTACTGGACAGTGCGTTAATTCGTCTGGCACAGCCGATGAGTTGCCCCTCGTTTCCGGGCCCAAACAACCTCCAGGATCTGCTCCACACACCAGCAGCTGCGTCATAACTCTTGCCTATCGTATTACTGTGGTGCTACGAAAGTGTGATGGTGTGTGTGGCTTACTCTGTTCCCATGCACGGAATCACACTGCCGTTCCCTTTCAATTCTACCGTCTCTCTTTTCCTCTCACATCGCCATGATGATGACATTAATGATGTGCAGTGCTCGCCATATCTTGGCTATTGGAGGCAATAAGGCAACAGAAATGTGTGTTGTATTCTGTGGTGTGTTGTGTGTGGAAGAGGAGAGGGTGGTGGGAGCTGTCTGGAAGAAGGAAGTAGGTGGTGGAGCTTGGGCCACCTACTGCAACATTGGCACCAAGCACGGCAAGCAGTCCTCTGATTGGTTGCTTGAAATGGTGGGTCCTTGCATCCCCAGCCCAATAATTGTCCAAAGGAGTGTGAGCCTGCTCCGCAGTAGAATCGAGACCATCCAGGCCTTTTGCTGAAGATGACGAAGTGGTCGCCTTGTTCTCGCAACAAAACCCTGTTAATGACTATCTGAAACTATCTATCAGAGGCTACCACATCCGCTACTGCCTCTCCAACTCAGCCAGCCGGGTCCCAGCGTACTATCCAGCCACAAGAACCAGATCGAAGTCGGGGATTTCGTGGGCGCATTTCGAAGGCAGCTGGCGAGCTACTCGAGTGCTTCCAGTGGACCTCCAACCCCGACCCCAAGCGCGTGCGCGAGGAGTTGGCCGACGGACGTGGTGACATACTGCCTGCATCTTTGCCGAAAGATCGGCGTGGACCCCGAAGAGATCGTGCTCGAGAAGCTGGAGACGACAAAGAAGAAGTACAAGTACCCCGTCGAAAAGTCCAAGGGCAGCAGCAAGAAATACGATGAGCTTTAAAATCGAGCGCTTCACGTTCACCAGAGATGCGCTCGCAGACTGGAGGGATGGGGACGAGAAGCATTATAACTGGCCTACCGTCTATGTTCTCGACGATGGAAAGGTAGCTGGAAATGCGAATAATCCAAGAGACATCTACGTCGGCGAGTCTCTTAACCTGGCGAGCCGATTGCGCCAACACTTGGATACCCCAGCCAAACAGCATCTCCAACACTTTCGGCCCATAATCAACCCAAGGTACAACAAGTCGGTCTGCCTTGACTTGGAATCTTATCTCATCAGAATGTTAGCTGGTGACGGAGCAAACCGCGTGCTGAATCGGAACAACGGTATCACCGAGACCAAGTACTATCAACATGAGATGTACCGAGACGGCTTCGCAAATATCTTTGAACAATTGAGGGCTGATGGCCTCTTTACACGGTCGATTCCCGAGATTGAGAACAGCGATCTCTTCAAGTTGTCGCCGTTCAAGGCTCTCACCCAAGACCAAGCGGACTCTGTGGAAGAGATTGTCAAGCGGTTGCTGGCTGGCCTTGAGCAAAACACGAAAAGCACCATTGTCATTCAAGGAGACCCTGGAACTGGAAAAACAGTGGCCGCCATTTACTTGGTCAAGCTCCTGCGTGATGTTGGGTCCTTTACCTCTTTAGAAGACCTTGACAGCGATCTGCGTTTCTCCGAGTTTTTCACAATAGCCAACCGTAATCTGTTGCAGAACTGCCGAATAGGCCTGGTTGTCCCTCAGCAGTCGCTGCGCGCCTCAATCAAAAAGGTGTTCAAGAGCACCCCTGGACTCCATTCCTCGATGGTCATGACCCCATTTGAGGTGGGAAAGTCGGATGACCTCTTTGACGTGCTCTTGGTGGATGAGGCACACCGGCTCAATCAGCGTGCGAACCAATCATCGGCTCGACAAAACAAGGATTTTGGGGAAATCACTGAGAAGCTGTTTGGTACCGATGATCTCAGCGTTACTCAACTGGATTGGATAAAGAAGAAGAGCAAACATCAGATATTCTTGGTGGATACCGAGCAAAGTGTTCGACCTGCGGACCTACCTTCGCGATTGCTCTCGACTCTCATCGCAGAGGCCCGGGGTTCCCAGAGCCACTATCAGCTCAGAACACAGATGCGAGTCAAGGCGGGTTCGAACTTTGTGTCTTACGTGCGTTGGATTCTCAACCCGACCCCAACCACAGCACCACCTCAGATACGAGATTTTGGCGACTATGATTTCCGCCTGTTCGACAGAGTGGATCTCATGAGGGCTGAAATCTTCCAACGTGACGCCGAGGTTGGTCTTTCACGCATGGCTGCGGGGTTTGCCTGGCCGTGGAAGTCGAAAGGCCATCCAGACGTCTTTGACATTGAGATTGATGGAGTCCAGATGCAGTGGAACAGAACCCAGACCGATTGGGTGTCATCCCCAAACGCCCTCCAAGAAGTTGGATCCATACATACGGTACAGGGGTACGATCTTAATTATCTGGGTGTCATCATAGGTCCGGATCTGCGATTTGACCCTGCGAAAGGAGGGCTCTATATTGATCGTAATTCTTACCATGACAAGAAGGGAAAAGAGAACAATCCGAGATTGGGTAGGGTCTACTCGGATGATGATCTTTTGCGATTTATCACTCAGATCTACGCCGTTTTGTTGACGAGGGGAATCAGAGGTACGTACGTCTACGCGTGTGATGGTGGATTGAGGGCATACCTGACTGGGTTTATTCCTCTGTCTCATGACTTTTCTACGATGGATACTTCATAAAGATTTGGGACGGCGATGATATTTCCACAGTCTGCACAGCAAATTTTGGCTGAGGTGTATGTGAGACGTCTTTGGTATTTTTGATGTTTCAGACTCTAATCTACTTAACCGCCCGCGAGAACCTCTTAGTCCATTCCATCGTGTTACTGCGGCCGGTTCACTGTAGAAGCAATTACTCTTCTTCATCTTCCTCTTTCTCTTCCGATACTCTCTTCTCTGTCTTATCCTGAACTTGACCCTTTACTCTCATCCCAGCCGACTCGTCCCATGTCGGAACGGAAATAAGAATTGCACAGTAGGAGTACTGAAGCGCCGTGTTTGCTGCGTTACCGTACTGGATGTCAAACAAAGTAAGTGTTGAGAACAGAGGCGAGTGAACGGGTTGAAGCTTGACCCCCGAAATGCAAACATTTCAACCAACAATGAAGAAGAGGAGCAAGCAAAGAAAGAAGATGGAAAGAACTCACCACAGTGTAAGCCAACTGCACCTCCTTGGCCCTCTCGTCTGGCTCGTTAAGCCACTCGACCTCTGTGAAGTCCACGTCTTCCTCCTTCTTCCACTGATCGAACACGTACTCCATGTCCCACTCGCCCTCAATCTGCCCGTCCATTGACATGAAAGCAAGATCCTGCCCAATAACAGGGACGCGGTCTTTATCCCTGTAATGTCTCGCCCACCAGTCGTTGAAGTCCAGGATCGGTCGCAGTTTGACGGAACAACCTTGCATGCGTTGGAAGATCCGCCAGAGGGTGCGGTCGATTCCCTTGAGTGGCGGGTCTGCTGTAGCCGGTGATTCGAAGCCCTTGGAGGTGTGCTGATAGGCGTGGGATGTGTAGAAGCCTAGGTGTCCGAGGATGGGAGAGATCACATCAATGATGCCCGCCGTGTAAGGGCAAAAGGTAGTGGCGAACTAAGTATTGTCGAGCTTCAAGGCCTTGCGGTAGGTTTCGTCGTAGACGTCTAGGCCGGAGTGGTGGGAGAGTCCATGGCGTGATTTACAGTTAGGTGTGGGGTTTATGGCGGTAATAGTGGTTGCTCAAACGAGAGGTGGTGATGGAAGTAGCGAGGATTCTGTCGACGGGTCGATCAGATATATATATTTGTGCTTAGGCTTTTTCTCGGTGATCGAGAGAGTTCCTACCACGGAATGTTGTTTTGGTAGACTTTCGTAATTTCTATTCACATGCTATGTCTGCGCTCGTATCGCACCTCCGTGCGATGAGGTGAGGTTTGTATATTCTGGTGACCGTGTACCTATGTTGCCTAGAGCGTGAGGGGGGGTCCTAGCTGTTGTGGCTTGCTTCGTCACACGTATGGACCCAGTATGCACAGCTTCGACACAGGCCGCTTCCAAGTTCCATTACCACTCCGTCTATGATTCTAGACCATGAGGATGCCGATGCTCTGAAGAGTTGTGTATTTATATTTAAAATGGTATTATATCCACCAATTTATACCCGAGACTCAAAAAGATTGTGTCTAATAGTAATAAATATACACTGGCCAGTTAATACCTGCAAGTGAGGGTATTCCGTAATTAATTAATGAATAATATAGTCTTGAGATTCAAGGCCGACCGACGCATGTCTCAAGTGTACTTTAGTGACTTGCTCCATTGGTGACGGTCAAGGACGGTACTTCGCTCTGTCATATTGCTGGGGTGACTTGGCAGATACCGAGGAGATCGTGCTTGAGCACTTTTTCTGCCGACGAGAGGAAGACGACGATGACCATCAACGAACATTCAGTATTACGAAAAACCTCGCGGCTGCTTTACGACGATTCAAAGCAGCCAACCAATTCGTGTTGATATGGGTAGATGCTCTTTGCATCAATCAGGGAAACCGAAAGGAGAGGGGCCAACAAGTTCAGCTCATGCAGGAGATATACAGCAACGCCTACTCGGCTATTGTGTGGTTGGGGGAAGGCGACGTCCGCTCCGACGCAGCCATGAAAGATATCAATACTTTATACGATGCCGCCCAACAGCTTGGTGTCATCTCAAGCGATCTGAGAGTACAATACACTCCCACTAGAAAGCAAAGGGACCTCATTCGGTCGATCTATCTCAAACAAGGCGGAATGCCCTCACCAGACGGACAAGTGCTCTCCCAGCTCGCCGACTTCTTTTCTCGACCTTAGTTTCGGCGGGTTGAGGTTGTTCAGGAAGTTATTAGCTCCAAACGAGCAGTTGTGTTTTGCAGAAACTCAACAATGACCTGGCTGGCCATCCTTGTGGTTTGTGGGTGGGTGGAACCACGAATGGAGATCTTCACATTCGGAGAGTTACGCCACTATCCCTTATCCTATCCGGACCGCCCGCCTCTGCTACCTGATATATGGGTTTATCTTTGCCGAACGGGTGGCCGGGGACACATTGCTACCACCGAGATATGTGGCCTTGCTTGCCCGAGCTTTGAGCTTATATAATGTATGGTATAGATACAGATTTTCGAAATTATTAAATGATATAGCCACCTCTTGAAATATAGCTATCATGTATTCACCGGCTAGCCTACAATGGCCCCGATTGACTCTGCCTAGCCATCTGCGGATTCGAGAGTCTGCTCTATCCAGTTTCTAGCTTCAATAAATCTTAAGCTAGAAAATACCCTACATATAAATAGTGAAATAATTGACTAGGACCGGAGGCTATGGACGTTCCTTCTCTTTATGTGACCGAATACGGGGACTGTCTTATTCGAATTAACGAAGTCGTTTTTATAATATAGCTAACGATACCTCTATATCCACCTGCCGAAATAAGCCATTACGCCGATCTAAAGACGAAGGGTTTACCTCGGATACTCTATTACGCGCTCTATTTGCCTATTTAAAGGAGCAATACCATCAGTAAATAGAATATAAGCTTGGTTTATCCGGCCGCGCTATCTCTCTATTATATCCTTTTATTCTTTATAAAAATACCCTTATTGGTAGCAATTTTCTATTTAAAATGCCGTTTTTATTCCGTTAGCTTTATAAACTTTTTAATTAGCTCGAAAATAACTCTTTAAAAGTATCAAGTATCGATAAAATTAGGGAACTCGATATATGTACGGTAATATCCTAATTCAATAAATATAATAAAACCATCCTATAGCAAGGCTAGGAAGCCGTCGCTTTTTTATCGTGCTTATTTCTTAAACGCAGATTAGATCGGGTCTTCGGTTTACACAAGAAAGAAAAACTGACATCAATAAAAGGTTTTCTCCTTTAAAAGGAGACGCAAATTTATCACTCTTTGATTTGCCAGTGACTATAAGACGAGTATTTTGCATTCGAATTTGCGGCACACATCCAGGCAGCATCGAAGACAAGCGTCGAGACGCACCACCGTCAGAGGAAAAAACTCAAAGTCCAACGTAGATCTATCAAACCCCGAAAGATAGTAAAACCGCAAGTGGTCATTGCTATCGGATGCTACGACCGAAATTTCTGTCGCGGATAGGACTAATGATATACGTCGACCCTCTTTGCCTGACGAAATCGGTGTAACGTAAGCCATATCTCGATTAGAGGAGTGCAGAGGTGTAGCCGGATGATGCGTGCAGCTATCAACAACGAGTGAGCGTGACAAAGCCCCCAACGCTACAAAGGGATCAAAAGTTGGCAATGCTAGGATGGGTAGGTTAAGGCAGACGCTGAGTGTCATAATTCTGTCTCCAGTTTCGACAGTCCACGAAAAACCACGGAGTTCAAGTTGGGGATACAAACTCAAGGGCCGATCAACCCCTTCGTGCAATGAAGGATTGGAGTTGTGGTCGAATGATGAGGCAGTTGGTTCCCATTGATCTCTTCCTCTGACGACGTGATATCGATGGCCTTCGTATTCCAGCACGCCGTGAATCAGAGAAAGCGAAAGATATCCAGTTTTGCTGATCCGGGGGTTCTCATAGATGGTCGGAAAGATAGCATGTCCTCTGAAGCACGACATTGCCCAATATCCTTCCGTGTTCTCAAGAGGTGCGACTTGTACATCGTGTCCGGCTAGGGCAAGAGCCCAATCTAGGAGCGACTGGATATCACAAACCTTTTGAGGCGGACGCTGTAGGGTTTGAACGGGATGTTGATCGAGAATCGAGCTCACGGTCTCCAGAAAGCAATTCCCCTGCTTGACTGGGCTCCAGTTATTAACTCGTACCAGCAAATCAGACTCACTCCCTAGGGAATCAAACAAAGCGATAGCCAAGGTATCTGCTACGAGAGTAGAGACTGTTCGGAGGAATTTAGCTGTTAAACACCTCCGGCTCCTCGGACTGGCAGTTCCGCACTCGTCGCATTGGCAGGCTCTTTTAAGAATTTGTAGGTATGCGTTAACGTCGAGGAGTTCGGTGACATGCCTCTTTCTCGTCTCCGTATCGTCATGAATATTGACAGACATCGCAGGAGGATGCGCATAGAGAAGTCTTGTCAGGATTCTGGCAACCGAGTGCCCGCTTCGGTCGCTGAAGGGCGAAGTGAATAACTCCTTTATCTCTTCCGGCTGTTCAAACCTCCTGTTTATGTCCGAGAGTACACGTTCCGTTCTTTCATTCCCAGGCTTTTGGTAGACGAACAGGACTTCTTTCAGAACCCTCCCCGCAGTAATTGAAGCACACTGGACAAGAGCTCGAAAGGGTATGTCATCACCAGAGTTGACGTCCATAGTGTCATTGCTACTTTGAATGCCGCAGTGCTCGCGGAAATGTTCCCCGTATTTTTCCACCGTGACCATTCCAGACCACGGTTTCGGTTTGTCATCGATGATAATGAGGTCTTCGGGCCCAAAGGGAAGGTCATGTAGAATCGTGACGGTAAACTCTTCGAATGTAGAAGGGATAATATCGACATTGGATCCCGGTTGGGAGATCACAGGAGTCCCATTGTCACCAAACACATTCGGAGGTACACCAAGGCACCATTTTGTGAACCCAGTGACCCAGGGTATGCACTTTGGCACAACTTGAATTTCGACCTTCTTGATGCTTGCTTCGCCTATGCGGCTGAGGCGGCGAAAAGCATCGACAAGCTTTTCGACGGCCTGAGGGGATGGATGACAGGAATCTCTCCGATTGTAGGTAACCTGGTTTAAAAGGAAACCCCACCCCACGACAGTTTCGGTAAAGAGCGATCGTGTAAGCCTCGGTTCTAGACTCAAAAGCAGCTCCTTCAGCTGCTGGGTTGTCGGAAGTGGAGTCGTAGGGTCCGCAACAGTCGCTTTCAACATGACGGTGAGAGCCCTGGCTGATTCAAGTGCACCCATGGTGGTAACGAGGGCAGCGGCCAGACCCAGGAAGTTGAGTCCGGCTGCAGAGCTGCCAAGTTGTGTGGCGCAGTCATGACGTGAAAAGCCGACAGAGGTCTTGACGAAATTGATCAGGGCTTTGGGAGGTGTGGGGAGGACGTCGGTCTGGATCCTATCGCAGGTCTCTCTGCACATGGCGATCGTCGAGCCAAAGTTCTGGCAGGCGAGGAGGGCGAGAGGTTGAACATTGTCGCTGGTTGCGACGCGGATCAGGTCGCGAGAGAAAGAGATGACGGAGCTAGATGTTGAGTCCAGAGCCCATTGTGCTTGAAGAGCCATGGTAAGTCTGTGCGGGGTGAAGATTGACGCAGTGAAGTTCAGCTGGGCTCGAGAGCGGGGTTGCTTGGGTCGTGCTTATGTAGAACCCGGGGAACTGCCCCTCAGGCACTGCCACCCGCGTTAGATGCATGTTGACGAATTCTCTGCATTATGGTTGCATTAAACGGGGTTTATTGGTGAATTCTAATTCGCCCACTGAAGAGCAGATCAGGGTAATTGCTGGAGGCACAGAATGCTGGAAAAAAACCATGCATTGAATGATGTGTGGGAGAGAACGGCAGTGGGCTAGTAGCTGGAAAAAAAAAGAAGGTGAAAGGTTGGAGCTTTGACCACAAAGCTATGGCCACCTTCTTCCCACAGTAATTCACCAGCTGAAAACCTCAAGATCTTCCATGATTGACTTACTAGGTTGCCTATAGCTTCTGAAACGATCTCTGTCACCGGGGGACGGTCATGCTGGACCCGCAGCTTGATGAGTCTCGTGTGTTTCAAGCAGATAGTGGTGGAACATACCTCAGGTTTGAAACCACCAAACAGCGCATTGGAGCATTCTTCAATAACCACCAAGCCGAGGTCGTAGACGGATCGAACTTGGTTCTTTCGGAAAGAATTTAAGCGGGCGCGGATAGACCGATGAATCCTCTCAATTTCAACCTTCAACCCGCACCCGTATCGTTTAGGGAAAGACGTGATAATAGTTTGTTCATCGAGTATTCACATCCAAAGTTGCACGTGGTTAACCATGACGACCCGTGGCGTTCTTATGATATGCTCGCGGCAGTCCTTGCAGCCCCGGGGGTCGGCTCTTTCAGAATGGCCAGTCCAGCCTCACTGAGGCTCTCTGGGCTTAGCCCGCTTACTTTTTCCTTTTCAATCTCACAATTCAATCATTTTACTGGTTGCGACTGCACAGTGTTTTTTTTTCTTCCTGTGCTCTTTTCCACCATTTGTGACAACCTTATATACACGCATTGGCGGTGATCTCTGGAATCACTCCGACTTCCCCCTGACTTCCAACTTTCATGCTCTTTCCCTTTCCTGTCAAGGGGACGGTACACTTAGGTCCGCGGTAATATCGGAGACGGTCATGCCTGGCAGGCAACTGCGTAGGACGGAGGGCTGGATGAGGCTCGAGGCCGGCCTGAAGTTGGCATGCTCGAGGGAGGCTCTGTAGTAGAGTCTGGCGATAGTGCTGCGAGTGTGCCCTGATCATCTTCGGCACCTTGAAGTGGCTGGGCGGCCTGGGGCAGGGCAGACTCCTGATGGTCCGGTTGGGACAAGCTGTAGATGGCGTACCACAAGGTCAGAGCTCCCCCCAGAAAGGCAGCTAGCTGGCCGGTTTCCGACAACGACATGCCCACATCAGGGTTTATTTTGTATGCCGAGAGTAATTCGATAAGCAGGAAGAAACCAACTGAGGCTGCCGCCGTGACAATGCTGAGGAAAAGATGCCTGAGCGGCTTTTCAGCGTAGGCTTCGTTTTGGCGGAGTGAAGTGTCGTCGTGCTCTGTGTAACATCGATCGAAGATGAATACAAGGAGCCAAGGTCTCGTCATGTAGTTGCTGACCAGAAATCCCATTGATTGCCCCATAAAATAAATCTCAAGACTACTGCCCAAGTGGTCGACGGCCATGGAAATGTGAAATATGACGAGCATGATAACGACATATCCCCACCCGACATAAAAAAAGTTCCTGGTCCAAATATTTCGGCGTACCTGATTGTCATCATATATGTCCCGAATTTCCAGACTCAAGCAAAGATGCGCAAAGGCGTAGCAAACGGTGAGCGGACCAGATATGCTTATCGCCTTTCGGCCCAGGTCAAGCACATCATCACCTGGTGCGAGTATTCCGTTGCTAAGCTCCGGGTCAAGTTGCATTTTGGACCACACCTCCATCGTCGTGTTCCACATCGGCCCCATCGATAAACAAAATATTGACTCGGCGCGCCGCTCGGTGCCGGTGAGGCGTATGGCCTTTACTAGAAGATCGGTGGCGGCGAAGATGGGGTATAGGACCACTGCGCAGACCTCGGCCGAGAGCCCGAATTCAGAATGTGTGCTGTTACCACCGTTTCTGATTCTGTATTTGTGCCGAAAAATCCAGTTGGTGAGCATCGATATGACGACAAAAACCCAGCAATAGACATTTCCGGGGCCGTACAGGTCCGATGAGAAGTCGTAAAATTCTGGGTTGTCGGGAAACATCCGCCCGCTGAATATAACAGTGCTCCGAGTTTTAGGCAGATTGACAGGTAATGCCAGGTAGTCGCAAAACGTGTAGTCGGCCATTACTCGATCATAAGAGACTGGGCGGTAGGATGATACCTCTTTGGGGGTGAATGATATCGGTGTACAGGAAATCGAGGGTCATGGTACAAAAGAGGATGTTAATCGGACTTGAATGTTTTGAGAAGTAAAAGAAAACGCCTTCGGGAAAGCCTTTCGCTAGACATATAGAAGCCAAGCATTTCCCCCGCATCGTGGGTGTGGCTTAGACAAGGCTCTGAAAAAGTGCATGATAACGAGTCAGCTGTCCAGATGCGAAGGTTCCTTGCCCCTGCAGATATAGACGCACTTATTTTCACCTCATAAAACCTCAATCGCGGGGCGAATATGTTGATGACTGTTTGGCCAACATACTGAAAGATGGTTGGGATTCCAGTTTCTAGCCAAATTGTAGGACATCAAAGAACTTGAGGCCACAACAAATTCTTATCTCATTTGAATTACACTGTATCCCAAGCCCTCAACACCAGCCCTTGTCACCAAAGCAGCAACTGCCTCAGCCCCTTGCAAGCAGTCGTACACCATGTTCGTAGTCGAGCTGCCAATCAAGCGCCTGGAGACAGACATGCCATATCACACGGTTATATCCCCGTGAACCCCGGCCCGGACAACTGAACCTGATAATCAACCCCATTATTCGTCTCCCCCGTCAACTTGAATGGATCAAACAGCACCAGCGAGTTGGGCGTGTTCACCACAACCAGAGTCGCACCCTCCCCGGCCGCCAAAAGCCCCTGTCCGCTCCCGTTCGGCAGATCAACGTACCGGGTC
Organism: Cladorrhinum sp. PSN259; assembly: GCA_033725935.1. Taxonomy (NCBI): domain Eukaryota; kingdom Fungi; phylum Ascomycota; class Sordariomycetes; order Sordariales; family Podosporaceae; genus Cladorrhinum; species Cladorrhinum sp. PSN259. The sequence goes on along the minus strand of MU867087.1, from coordinate 326,252 downwards.
ACCCCGTTTTGAGCCTGAATAGCCAACACTGCCGTGATTGGGCCCGAGTTCCCCGTCACATTCACGGTAACGTACCCGCTTGAGGTCTTGAGCGGAATGATGTTCGCTCCCATGTATCGGGGTCTCCGTGCGCTCTTGACTCTGTACCGGCCGTTCCCCTGGGAGTCCAGATTGGCGTAGTTGAGCGTGCTGCGCTGTTGGTTAAAGAGCGCCTTAGCTTTCGAATGTCCAATGTCCACGTAGGCCATGCGGGCCCAGTACTTGGCTACTGCTGTTTGGATCTTCGTTCCACCTGGCTGAATCAGGCGTTCTAGAACGTGCAGGGGCGTCTCGTCACTGTTGCGTTTGTACTTTGTCCAAACTTCGGGGAAGATGGTTGTCCCCAATCCCGTGATGTTGTCCGGGTTGTTAAAGAGGTACGTCAGGAAGGGCCATGCCTGATAATGGTTTGCCGTGTTGGCCGTGCCGTCCACGATGACTTGGTGTGAGTCCCCAATGACTTTCTTGAGATCAATCAGAGTTGCTCCTTCAGGTTGGTTGTACTTGGCTCTTGCTTTAGCGCAGTGAGTGGAAGTGAGGTAGAGATCGGCGACAAAGTTGGCTACGGTTTCCCACCACGCTCCTGTGCGGGTTTGATCAATCCACCACCGCGCCGAGTAGGTTAGGGCGTGTCCGAACTCGTGTACCACCACGCTCGGTTCGTTCATGTATGTCTTGACGACGTTGAGCCAGGGAAGACCGAGGTTAAGATCGGTTGGCGTGTTGGCTGCTGCACCGGGGAGGCTCTCGACTTGGTAAATATTGGTCTTGTACCAGGGCCCATTGTCGTTGTCTTGACGGAAACTAAGTCCTGGGCTTCGCCATTTGAGGTCGTTGACGAAACATGAGTACGCTGCCTCCAGGTAGGCGATGGTCTTGTCTGCTACCGCATCGCTGGTAGGGTTGTAGATGCGGAAATGGGGTGAATCCTTCCAGCGCGCCCCACCCGGTCCAACCTTTGGGTTCGGTGTGAAGTCCGCTGGCGGTGTTGATTGTGAGGCGGCAGGGGCGGCCGCAAGAACGCCGAGGGCGAGGAATCGTAACCAGCTTGTCATGGTTCACGCAAATACAATCAAGTTTCAATGAAGCCTACCGCTGCTGATCTCATTCACATGGTCAACGACAGTCTTGTTCAACCTTTTATACCTCCACAATCATCCGTGAAGACAAATATCCCGCCTTTCATCCGGCACTTGATCATTGGTGGGGTTTCATTTGGGGAATAATGGATGTTGATATTAACTTCTGGCTTTCCGATTTGGGATGCGGGGACTATGCCGAATACCTCCCAAGGCGGGAATACTACACTAACTGCCATTGTGGTTTTAGCATCTAACCACCGAGTGGTTCTCATAGGGACGCGCTTGTGAGATTTAGGATCGCATTGTGAGAGAATAAGGGGTGGAATAATAGAGAGAATAAGGGGTGGAATAATAGAGAGAATAAGGGGTGGAATAATAGAGAGAATAAGGGGTGGAATAATAGAGGGAATAAGAATACTGGTAAGTGGAAACAAAGAAAAAAAACAAGGTTGAGAGGCTGGGGTAAACAAAAGAAAGAGGCCAGGAAATAAAAGAAACTAAAAAAATCTATGATGGTATTAAGAGACGAGTATCGAATCGAAGATGAGCAATCCCTAAGCTGCCAAACTTAATCTGGTCTCTTCAAGAATAGGACAATCTCACTGGTCGTTGACACGATCCTAACGTTAGCGAAAAGTCCCAACGATCTGCGTGAGTCGAAGATAATGAATTACGTCACCTCCGCCGCACCAACTCGAACTCGTTCTCAACTGATTGCGCAGTTATGATCGCATATAAAGCAAAGTGCTCAACACGTTGGTTTGGTGAAAATTCCTCAAGTGTCTATCAAACCAGTGAAATGACCAACAGAATCGTTGTCCAACGCGCTGCTCTGGTCACCCATACTGTGTCTCGTTGTAGCACCATCAAATTTCGATCTATCGTACCAGTCGCATGCCATTTAAAGGTCCAATTTCAGCGCCGACAGATCTCAACCACGAATAAGACTTCCGGTATCATCAGCGATAACATGCAGAAACTTGGAGTAGGGATTAACCCATTTCTCCATCCTTAGCACCACATTGCTGATTTGATGCATCGACGCAGGACACCCTTGCCGAGAACTTTGGAGGCCCTATTTCAAAGCTCGGCAGTCGCCAATTCGAGCTCAATGAATGCCCAGACTTGACAGACAAGGTGGCCGTCATCACGGGCGGAAGCGAAGGCATTGGTTTCGGCGTGGCCTATACCCTCCTTGAACACAATCTTTCCAAGCTGTTCGTCATCTCAGTTGACCCGGAAATAATGGAAGGCGCTAAAAAGGTCATTGTCGACGAACTTGGCCAAGACAAAGCCGACCGTATCGAGTGGTTTGGTTGTGATCTGAGCGACTGGAATCGTGTTCACCAGGTGGCCGAGATGATCAAATCCCGCTCTCCCCGACTCGACATTCTCATCAATAACTCTGGCCGCGGTATCATGACGGCAACCCAGACCAGCTACGGGGTTGACCGGCACATGGCTGTCAACCACATGGGGCATGTCGTGTTGACGTCGCACCTCTTGCCGCTGATGCAGAAAACTGCCAAAGACCACAATACCATAGTGCGTATCAGCAACCAGGCTAGCAACCTGCACACTGCTGCACCAAGCGATACCAAGTTCGCTTCTCTGGAAGAGATCAACTCGGATGCCGGACCAAACGGACAGTACGGCCGAAGCAAACTAGCGCTGATTTTATACGCCCGATACTTTGACCGAAACGTGACGCAGAAGGGCCATCCAAATGTCTTGATGAATGCCACCCACCCGGGATTCGTGAGCACTAAGCAGTCGCGAAAGGATATCCTTGAGCCGTATGTGTCTCCTTTCCATCAAACTGCGATGCATGCTGACTGAAGTCTTTTGTCAGATATCCTCTTGGCGGATTGGCCATGAAGTATGGAATGGAGCCGCTTAAGAAGGATCAATTCGAGGGTGCCGTGCCGACCGTCTATTGCGCAACCACGACCGAGGACTCGGGCCAGTACATCTGCGCGCCGTGTATTCCTGAAGAAGGAAGTGAAATGTCGCAGAGTGTTGAGTTGGGTGATCGACTGATGGAATTGACGAGAAATCTAATTGCGGAAAAGACGAGGAAGGATTCGGTGGAGAGGGGTTGCCCAATGGATGATATAGTGGTGCACTGAGCGAACTTGTCGATGTCAATGAGAAAATCGCACGGTCGGCCGCGGCCCTGCATGATGCAGGGAGCTCGGGCTGTTGGTATGCAACATAGGTAATTAATTCTCAAAGTATTTATTGGCCGAGAGGAGAAAAAAATGGCCAAATTTAATATTCGCTGGCACGCTGCAATGTTACGGGGACCTGATATCCAATGCCAGCGTTCCAATTGATATAAGCAGTTGAGATCAAATGGATGGGGTTTGGATATTGAACGTAACTGGGTGGGGAGATCAAAGCATCTCCAACGGGGTCATATAAAAATATCTGCTTTTATCTTTTTTTTTTTCCCATAAAAAAAACAGGGGACAACGCAGGGTTGAAAAGACCTGCCCTGATCGCCCATGTGCCGTGTTGGTTCTGAAAGAGGCCTAGCGGAACACTCGGAACAGACACCCAGTGGGCTGGAACCGAGTGACGGGCCCAGTGATTGGCTGCGTGGGAAAACATCCTTGGCCGTGGAACAATATTATTAGAGAGGGTGGTGTGAAAGCCCGGGGAGGGCCGCTTCATCTTTGCGGTCCGAACCTCGTCTGCTTTTGACTTTCGTAGGTGTGGACGATGATGATGATGATGTGTTGCTGTGTTGCAGAAATTCGTAAGCAATCGCAAATGTTTGGACAGCATTTATGTAGTGTCCCGTCTACAAGAGGGAGATTTCTCGCATCTGCCAAAACCATTGGACATCTGAGAGCGGACGGGAGCAATGCAGTGAAAAGTGTCAATGCTGTGTTTGCCGTTCGAGAGCACCACTTGTCACCTTGCAGGAGGATGGATGCCGCTCTGCGGGTAAGCGGGGTCCATCACAGCCTACTAACCTGAAAACGATACCCGGCTAACCTATTTTGGGCTTTTTCTTTTCCAAATAAAATCTGAACCTCCACTTTGCTCCCCACGGCAGCTGCACCCCCAAGTTTCAACGAATTGACTTTCCAAGCACCAACTTCCCCACTGATGCACGCTGCATCTCACCAGTCCCGTCACTTTCCAACCGTCCATCGCAGTTTGCTTGTTTCTTCTGCTGCAAATCCCTTTTTTCGCTGACTGCAATTCCTCTTGAAAATACCGCTCCTTTCCCCATCACCGCTCGTCATTATTCCACTTTGTTTCCCTCATCACGGCTGGTTCCTGTGTCCTGTACTCACCGAAGCTCGTGTTTCTCTCGCACCTCGTCCTCGAACCATCTTCTCCTTAATAGACTGCAACTTTTGCTCATTCTTCGCATCCGAGACACTGTCGCACCGCCGAAACTGGGCCGATCTAAACGAAGAAATCTGTGATCCGACACACCCTCCCTCTTCTTTGCCTCTCGCCCTGGTTTAACGCACGCATAGCTGTCGACGCCCATCCCAATTCTCTCATTTCCTCCATAGACTGTACCCTACTTTCGCTCATGACTTGACGTCGTTTGAACAAGCTTTCCCGGTGCTGTCTGCGGCTGCGGTTGGTGATCAATTGCAGGATTGTGACAGGGGCCAGGTGCCGCAAGGGCATTGGTCTTCCGTCGCTGGGGAACACCTCAATCTCTCGCAAGCTGGCTCTGCCTCTTTGTCTCAAGTGACTAGTCCCAGTTGCACGCCCACTGTCGCGCAAACGTCCCTCCCTGCGGTCCTTGGCTTGCGGTACGTCACATCAAAGTTCCAACCGTTTGTTGACAGACTTGTTAGCCTGACGTCTGCGCTAGACCCACCCCGCGCCAGAGCAACGGCGTTTGTCTGCCCAACATGGACAGCACGGACAGCTTTGGCGCGCAAAGCCAATTGACCGACCGTTCGAAAGCCATCATTCGAAACCGAGTAGCTTCAAGAGAAAGCAGCAGCTCGTCCTCGACTTCTCAAACCACATCCACCCACAAGCACCGCCACCATCACAGTCGATGTGAACGACCGAAATCCCAACTGTCACGCGAGGTTTCCGAGACGTCGCCTCCATCTCTTACACCAATGTCGACATTGTTACAAGAGAGGTTGGAGCGCGAAAGGAGGGTCGAAAGTGAGCGGACATCAAGTCGTGGAGGTGTCAGTGAACTCCTTCGCTCTTCCGTGGATGGCAGAGGTCTACGCAGCCCCTCGCCGTCCGATGTCCGACCAATGTCCAGTAACGGGTCCGACTCCTCCAAGAAGAAGGGCCTAGGGGCCAAGGAGATGGAACAGACTCTGTCCAGCCTTCACAAGCAAAACTTTGACTTGAAGCTGGAACTATTCCACCGCCGTGAGAGACAGACCGCCTTGGAAGATCGACTGGAGAAGGTGGAGAAGGAAAGATTGGACGCAGAAGCAATGAACGAGCGATTGATACAGGAACTAGAGAAGAGGGACAAGGCAGTCGAAGAAGCTGTGGGCATGATCGTCATGTTAGAAGCACGTGTTGAACAGCTATTACGCGAACGGGAGATGGTTCGCCGGGTCGAGGAACAAGGACTTCCATTCATCAACTCGAGCCCGCTTCAACTTCCGGCTTTTGATGAGCCTAAGAGTCTTGATCGAATGCCGAGCTTTCTCTCAGACAACGCTGAGAACGCCGAGAACTTGCGGGATGTCTACCTGGGAGTCCGCGGCAGCGTTGTCAGCCTACCGACAACAACTGAGGCCTCCCCAGATACTGTCCGAAGTGGGTTAAGGGTTGGTAGCCCGGCACTGAGCATTCTCAGCGAGAGTTCATTCGTTAGCATCTACGGCCGGAATCGAACCAGTGACGACTCACCCCCCTCAGATCCTAGCCCTTCTCCCATGGAAAGCCCAACCAAGAAGCGAGTCCTCGAAGCTCATACCAAAGTAAGGAGCGCATCGCCAAGGTCTGGACAGCGCACCGGTCGTACTGTCTCGAACAGTTATGCTCAGTTTCACACCATCACTGACTTTTTGGATATGACTGGTTCGCCTCTTGGCCGCTTGGAAAAGATGGATGGAATAGGAATGACAAGGGCACATACGACTGCCCACGCACACTCTCCTTTTTCTCGCCCTCCCGCATCACAAATTCAACAAAAGTCCAAGCAGGAAAAGCGCGAAGCACTGGAAAGGGTACTGTCAGAGGGAAGATATGGCCGAGATCATGGGCTGCCTCCAACTCCCGACACCATCTCCACCACAACCTTGCGTCTATACAAAGACTCCAATGACACTCTGTCTAAGGAGCATGGCTTGTCCAATGAGCGCAGTTATCTCGCCCTGTCAGATACAACTGTTTCTCATCATTCTTCTCCCAATGAGCTGGTCACAGGTCTCGAACCGCCACGAGCTCAAACGATCAATATGCAGGCTGCTTCAACTACGGCCTTTGACAGCCGTAAGCCATTCTCTAGCGGCGACACCAATTTTGAGCCACATGTCTCTGCTTCGCAGATCCAAAGACCCAGAACAGCTGTTCCAACTTCACGTGAGCATCACCAACTTGACTGCGATAGTGACCATTCTGGTGAGGATGGTGTTGTGGTAGATGACTCAAGCTCTTCGAGCGTGGACACTTGGCTAAGGGAGAGCATGAAGTCTGGGAATGGTGACGGGCTTGGTCCGATGAGCTCCGTGTCCCAGACTGACCCCAGCTTCAGTAAAGGCCGTGCATCGCCTGACCTGTTTTCGTTTCCCACCTCTACCAGAGGATGGGCAACCCATGCCATTTTTGGTACACTTGGAGGGGCCGGATACAATGGTGCTTCAGGCAGAGCCTACTCTGTAGCCCCTACCGCAGATACCACGGGTGCAGATGGAATTGGAGGCTCTTTGCCCGCCCCGATGTTCAGTTCCGGCATCTTACCGCCATCACTTGCAACAACGACGAACCCAGCTCCACCACCGCCTGATCGTAGGTCAAGCCTCCAAGCGAGAACAATGACCGAAATTCGGGCCCTACCACCCTTGCCGGTTAAGGCTTCTCCATCGTCAAAGCTGAAAACGGGCTCAAGCAGAGGTAACCGTGCTCGCAGCAACAGCACCGATGTGCAACCGCCTTTAAGGCGCATGACAGAGATGGGTATGAAACAAGATCGATCAATGACGGTGCCGCCAAAGCAGGTTCATCTCCCTCCTCCTCCGAAGGATAACCCGAGCCAACAGCAACAACAACAACAACAACAACAACAACAACCGGCGAGGCAAAGACATTATCCTCCGACTGCCAGCCAAGGTACTGCTGTCCGGCCGCGATCCAGAGGGCTCAGCAACCTTTTCCGTCGCTCCACCGGGTCAACCGACCCACCACCAGCCGCCCCAGCTAGTGCGCCTCCTACGGAAGCAACTTTCAAGGCTGCCGCTGAAAGGCATGGGCCCGGTATAATTGGCATGCCCTCCTGGGGACGACGAAATTCTCTGGTAGACGACGATAGGGATGCCAGTGCCACTCCTCCTCCCATCCAGCGGAATAGGAACCCGGAGAGAAGGGTCGAGTTTGATGATGAAGTTGGCGGGGTACAGCTGGTGCCAGTGGTTAGTAATGGGCCACCTGTCGGCGGTGTGTCACTCTCGGAGTCTAAGCATGCGCCAGCCGTGAGCAGCGATAACGGTGGTGGTGCGTCCCTTGCAGATAATGGTGCTGCACTAAATGGGACCACGACAGCTGGAGCGCCAGCACCATCCTCGGGAGGAGGGAAAAGAAAGTGGCTCGGCCTGGGCAGACGCAATAGCCTACGGAAGAGCAGTGGTGCTTAGGGGCAGACGCTGCGCAGGGTGAGTTGGAGTAAGTGATGTTGCTTCTTTCACATCCGCCTGCTTGAATGACTTGTGGTTTTGTCGTTTGGGAGCTGATGTCATACTTTGCTCAAAACAAAAATCAGTCTAGCATGGATATTGCTACCCGTCTTTTTTTCCCTTTCAGGTTGGCATGATTCAAACCATAGGATCTTTTCTTTCTTTCTTGGGCTGGATACCCATTTTTACTGCATTGCGAGAGCGAGCAGCTTTTTCAAAGAAATTTTTCCCCACTTTTCCGTAAGTATCAGTCTCGTGTATACATACTATGAGGATCAACATGGCGACAAGACAGATGCAAATCCCATGTTGTCTTGTGTTTTTCTTTTCGTTCGCCGCTGGGTGGAGATTCTGTTGTTTTCTTGAGGGAAGGTGTTGGTGGTAACTTTGCTTTTTGAAAATTTTGGGCTCGTTAATGACACCTGAAGCAACACGCGATGGTTGCAAGATTTTATCACAGATTGAACAAGAATGTTGAACGATTTGATGAAAGAGGAATGGACTGAATGAGGACAAGAAATACAAGGGAACAATTGACGCGAGCCAATGCCAGAAACATAGCGCAAGAAGCAAGGAAGATGTGGTGGCGACGGAAGCGATGAAATGGGTATGAACGTATGAATGGCAGACAGCTCTGGCCGAGATGTTGGGAATTTGGGGTTGATTGTTATAAGCTCTGAATTGGACATTTTTGGGAACATGTTTCTCCTCTATTTGCACATCTCTTGGCACATTTCTGCTTTTTGATTGGCAGGCAGCTGCGGGAACTCATCGGGGTAGGGTTAGGGGTGGTTGTGTGGTACCCCAAGCAATGACCCTTTCCTCCTGTGTCAGGGTGGTTCGCCGGTGGAAGTAGATGGGTTGTGGTGTTAATTCTCTTGGCAGGTCGCGATGGTAAATAACAGGTTGGTTCTCTGGTGGAGGTTGGATGGATAGTAGTGGCACGTCTGATGATAACAGGTAGTACTTGTCAGGTCCAGTGTCACAAACGGTAATTAGACTTTTGTTGGTATGAATACCTAGGGAACGCACCATCATCAACGGCATCTGCGGGCGTACGGTTCTTGTGATTTTTTCGGAGATAACATGTATAGATGGCGTAGATGGTTGGCGGCAATGCGACGAAGATGCCGACGAGGGCGATGATTGCTTGAGGATCTTGGAGGAGGGCCATGGTGGTTCTTTGGTATGAGTGACAACTTTTTGTCCGAGGAGGGTTTAAACTTGTGGATTGATTGAAGTAGTCGTGGGAGATGGGTTGGGCTGCTTTTTTGTTCCTTATTGCATATGCGGATCTGAAACTTAAGTTAGGCTTATGTTACGCTGTGGCTTAGGCAACCAGAGTGGTCAAAATGGGGGCCAAGCTAACCTCTGTCATATGTTGATAGTTTCACAGACATATCCAAGGTATTATTTAAGAATCCAAGTTGTCTATAGCTGGCGACTGATAAGAGGATGATATCAAAAATGTGCTACAACAATGTCAGTTAGTATAAAGAGATATTAAGAAAAGTGATATACTGATTACGTCTTATCTTGTTGTTGGAGCGGTGAACTTTGGGATATTGCCGCGGTATGTAAAAGTTAATAAAATTATTTAGAATTGATTTTGGTAAGGGTGAAGAGGACATTCGTAAATTTATAGATGAGAACGGGGAATAATAATTCAGCTTGATTTAAGCTGAACACTTCTTTCTGGACAAGGCACTAGTCCAAAATAAGAGTTGGTGTAACCTTTCAAAACAGCGTCATTGCCGTATGAGATTATTGATCTACTTTCGGTCCAATGTGTCCCGTGCGTTCTAGATATGCACCACATGCACCACATGCACCACATGGGGAATTTGGAAGTTCAACAATCCGTCAAACCACTCACATAAAGACTCAGTGAGGGGTGATCTTTGGCCAATAAGTTAACTTGCTTTTATCCACACCGACTTGATAATACCGTCCATCTGCCTGCCGGAACTGAGAAGGGAACGAGGCGCTCGCAACAATTCAGTTCATACTTTCAATTCAATTCGGTTAAATTCTCCTAAACCCCCTGCGATTGCTCCTCACCGAATCTCGCGTAATAATGAGAATATATAGTTATACCGCATCTTTCGCCTATTTGTCTCTTCTTAACAGTAGCAAGAAAGCTTTTTGGAATGTCGTCAAGACCATCTGCAATACAAGAGTGACTGGTACCTTTCAACTTATTGCGAGGTTGGCTATTGGGAACTAAAGACATGCCACCCTATCAGGCTGCAAATGGAAATATCGATGGCGGCGTGACTGACATAGATCAGAGAGACAGCACACCCAGACTGATTGTCTCACGACATTGGTCACCATATTTCTCATAAAAGTAGCATGGACTTAGTTACAATCAGCGTGAGAGATAACCATCCTTTTTTTTCTCCTCAAGAACTAATACTTACATCAACTTGAAGTCATCCAAATGGTATAGGTTTCCGAGTCGAACAAAAAATTCCGCGGTTTATATCAGGATTTATCTTATTATTTCTTTACACTAAGACAAGTAAATATCCATCGGTATTCGGGTATAAGTCTTTAAATCCCATAGAATATATTAAATTAGGGAGAATACTGGCGTCCTCAAATCCGTTGGGCAGGTATAGATCTTAGAGGTATCATAGAAGCAAGAATCATGGTGAATGATGAAAGGGCAAGTATTAGGGAAGAGCCCCCTAGCTTAATATTACTAACATTATTAAAAGCGCCAATTCAACTTTATTGCTCCTTTCCACTAAGCCCATTTAGGGCGCGTGGGTTACTAACTAAACGGGGGGGGGGCTTCCCTAGTACTTGGCTTTGAATAGAGTGCTTCCATCAAGTTCTAGAGCAGTGTCCCAAAGTTTGATCGAGTGCTTATACCACACAAATCACCATCCGGGCGGCCCACTTATCTCCTCACTCCTACCTTTAGCAGGAATGCAGCCTACCTAGTCTGCCGTGGACTGTCTAGTCTCACTCTGTATGCGTCGCGATGTCAATTGGCCCTATCATTCAAGCTCGTTAGCTACAATCCTGCATGGCGCTGCTTCAAAGTCGAAATCGACTTACCCATAACGACAGCCAGCAGAGTAAAGATGCCATCCGTCGCACAGGCCAGGGCAGCAACTTCAGGCTGCTTGCCGTACGACGCGCCAGCGGCCACCATACCTGCCGCGGCCGCCACAAGCTCCAAGACATCTGCGATATTAGCAAGCACGTCGCTATGATTCCACTCGGGGATAATATTCACTGCGATGCCTTGTGAAAGCGACGCAACGCTGGTTGTGAGAGCCGTCGCGAGGGCGAGCTGCTTCACGACGCCCAAGGATCCTTTTCGTAGGAAGTGGACCGCTGCGCTGGACGTGCCAACGGCCGCCAGGTTGCCTAGCAGGGATATGGTGAGGCCAACAACCTAATCTTGTCAATCCGGGCCGTTCTGTAGCAGGTGCCGCGAAGGTACGTACCCTTAATATGTGATCCTCGTCAAGATACAACCTGAGCTCGGTCGAGTAGGATCGCGCGCTGGTATATAGACACACATTCACAACGCTACCAGCAAGAGAAAGTCCACAGGCGAAAACTGACGAAATGGGCAAGGCCAATTTGGGGTCAGTGTCACCGTAGACTTTCCCACTCTGAATGGCTTCCGTCCCGAGATGGACTGTCTCGAGGACGATCGTGATCAGACGAAAGACGCCGCAGATCGTGCTTGCCACTTTGGAGTCTTCCTCGTACTGCCAGAGCCGTTGCTGCAACTTCAGTGTGAGCGACTTGCATTTTCCGACGCGACACCTGCGGACAACTCACCTCGGCATCTGCCGATAGTCCGTGATAGGGCTTTCCCTCATGGCTTTTGTCACTCGACGCACCCGAAACCGACTTGGAGGTGGTCTCGCTCATCAGGGCTGGGGTTGAAGCCACCGATCTGGAAAAGACTGTGGGGTTGGCTGGCGCGGGTGCACGAGGATTCGCGTAATCGCCAAAGACGTTGACTGATCTCGCGGTACTGGTCATATCGTCCACTGCCGCATTGAAGTCAAGATACTTGGCAACGTTGTCTTCGCCGACGATGAGACCAAGGACGCGGCAAACGACAAAGGTAAAGGCGTTCATGATGGAGAATTCCTGTTGTTTTGTCAGAAACCCCTCACACACCCCATCGTCATTCTGGGAACATAATTACCTGATCAGCAAACCATTCGAACAGGGGAGTTATGACCGGAATCTTCCACGTGCCGTCGATGAACGTCACTATCAGATCCATGATCTGGGACACCACGTCCCATATACCTCTCACCGCGGTTCGGACACTATCAAACAGCGCGTGAGCAATGTCCTGAAGGGCGCCCTTCAGTATCTCCAAGACTCGGGAGAAATCGTTGGCGACCTCCTTCAAGCTCTGCCAGAGCTTTCCGAGAAGATCGAACAAGGTCTGAGCCTCTTGCTCGAAAGTGTTGGTCAGGATCTTTCCGATCTCCGAGATAAACTCTGAGAAGGGCGGAATCTTGAGCTCGTCGCCGAACACGTCCTTAACTGCCTCTCCTTGTGCCTCGGTGATGATGCCGAGTGGGTTGAGCTTCATGATGATGTTGATAATGGGGTTATCGAAAAGCCACGCGAGCGGCGAGTTCTTCAAGCCAGAACGTGGGTCTTTGGTCTTTCCGATGCTGGGTTTGCTTTTGTCGCCAATCAACGGAGCGAGGTCTTGCTCAAGGTTGTCAAACAGCGTGTCCAGGTTCGCCGAGTTTGCCTTTAGCAACTCGCCGGGGAGCTTCAGGAACTTGAGCACGCCGCCTCGGAGGATCGCCTGGTTGGCTTTTGTCTTTTCGTTGTCCCACGTCAGACCGAGCCATTCAAACATTTTTCGAAAGTCGATCCCCAGCGTCTCTTTAAGGAAGGTGTTGAGAGCATTGAGGAGAGGGGCAACGGCTTTGATCACCAGAGAAATAACCTTGCCGGCGATCCGCAGCACAATCTTGACACCGCCCAAAATGACTTTGAAAACGGCTTTGAAGGCCGTCTTGGCCACATTGGCAACCCAGTCGACCACGTCGCCAAGAAACTCGGATAGATCGTCCAAGAAACCATCGCCGCTAGCTTTGACTTGCTGGGAGCTCTCCGAGGGGTCGGTGTTGGCGCTCCCAAGCACCAGTTCTCGGCCACCTGCATCATCGTCCTCGACGGCACCCTTTTGTTGGACCGAATTCATCATGTTCGGGAACTCGTTCAGGAGCTGCGCGGATTCCTTGAACTCCCTCTCCTTGCCTCTGATATCATCAGGCGAGAACACGGGCACGCCAGTGCTGGTCTTGGCCCCAGATACGCCGTCGTCCCCTTTGATACTCGACAGCTTTTCCGTCACGCGCTGTCCACCATGGACGGCAGCCGTATGGCTCGTTCCCTCCTGCGAGACAGTGCAGCTGTATGTGGGTGCCATCAGAGTTTCAAAGGCCGCCGCGATGATGACCAGTTGGCCGCGGTCGTTGGTAAAGACGGTTGTGGACTGCGTGCTCAAGGCATACGACCTATCATTTACAAGGACTAGAGCTGACTGCGCGGTGATGCTAACCGGGAAACCCTTGCCAACGCTGCGGCCATCTGAGCAATTGACGGTGACGGTAGTCATGAAGGCTTTGTAGCGCTTGGTCTTTCTGGTCGACGGGAACTGGATCTTGTTCTCGGTCCAGCATTTTGTCACCGGGTCGCGGAGAAGGTGAGCGACTTCGTTGCTGCCACTGCCGACGTAGACGAGCTCGCTGCTGTTGAGCTTGGCGTTGAACTGACATGAGATGCGCGAGACATCAGCGCGGATGGGGAGACCCGACGCTACGAGGGTGATGGGGGCGTCACTCAAGGTATACTGCCGTGTGCCTTGAATGTAGTACAGCTGATTTTCACGGCTGACGGCAAAGATGGTGAAGACGGTCTGGGACTGATTTATCGGGTCGATCGACTCGGAACACACGACTTGCCGGAACGAAACGGCCGGAAGGCCCTTGACGAGCCTGGGCTCGCCGAGGATTTCATCGTGGCTCACGAAACCGATGCCTTTTTCGCAAGCTAGAAGGAGGTCGGTGAAGCTGGGCTCCGTTAGGACGACGGGAAAACAAGCAGATCTTTCCGAGGGGACCAGGACTCACCCCCAAGGGTTCCGACTCGAGAATATGGAGTTCACCTTGCCCAAGCTGCCGTGGAGGATGCTCTTGGAGTTGGTCTTGGTCAGGGTGCCCGATTCGAGAGCGTAGAACATGCAATCGGTTCGGTCAAGACGCTCAGAAAACACAAACAGGCCATCCTCACGGTCCGTCGACTCCCCCGATACCGAAGGGGTGCCCACAGAAGCCGGCTGGATATCTCGGAGAGCGTCTTCTTGCGTGTCAAGGGCGAATGGAATCCACGGGTTAGGGAGGTTAGGTGTAAGGTCAATAACGTAAAACGTGGCAGCTTTGGTTCCCTGCTGCTTTGAACCAGCAGTGACCAGGTATGGACTCTGGCCGGCCTTCCTGTTGGTGTTGACACCCACTAGAAGCGTGCTGATGGACTTTTTCCCCTTCGGATCGGGGAAGGACTTCCACCGGATGCCGGCGAAATCAAATGTTTTGTCGGCGCCAGGGACCACATATGTATGATATACTGTGGAAAATCCTTGCCTGTTTTCGACGGCGGCGACAACGAGGAACCCCGGCTTGCGATCGTCGAGGGGCTGTGCGACCTTGACGACGTCAAAGGCCACGACGGGATCCTCTGAGGGGGAAATACTGCTGAGGGACCAGCCGCGGGCCTTACCGGCTTCGTGAACCAGGCAGTTAAGTTTCTTGTTCTCACCAACTGCGAAGATCACAGGTTCCCCATTGAAGTCTTGGAGGGTCTGGAGCTTGCCGCCGCTGTTGAAGTAGTCCACTTCGGCCGAGTACTCGGTGAACTCGGAGCAGACCCTCAACTCGATTGTCGAGTTTTCTGATGCGGGGTTCTCGTACTGCGGGCCATCGCTCGGGGGACGGGGGCTGGGGACCTTGGTCGGAATGGTGATGGGAGCTGTCAAGTCGTTTCTGCCGACCATGTTAGTTCAGGGATGAGTGGAGCTGGTTGAGTTGGTTGAGTTGGTTGACCAAGACTTGATGTTGAGAGTTGACGAGGATATTTGTAGCCAAGTCAAGATGTAAGTGATGAAGAAATTACACTGGCATGCCGCCGGGCGACAATAATGACAAGGCAAAGTGCGGTGTGGCTCTGTCTTGATGCTCATCGAGTCTCTTCCACGCACTGTCACTGAGATCTATCTGCCGTCATTGACACCCATCTTCGGCATCTGCGCGGTCCCACCTCGGGACCACTTTAGCAAGCGCTTCACTATCAAGACATCTACGGTCAGGTTGTATCAGGGGGAGCGATTTGGTCGCCGGGCCATGTTCACCCCGCATCTGACCACCATCTCAATTTCGTGAGTTGGAAAGAGGCTGGCTGAGAAGGTGAGGCAGTTGCCTCTTCAGAAGAGGCGCAGGAAGCGCAGCGCATTCAAATGGAGACCAACGGATCTCAGTGATGCTACTCGGGGAGTCGTTTTTTTGGTTCAAAGTCACCAGGATGCCGATCACAATGCTCGATTAGTCTTGACGTGCATCAGCGGTAGCTTGGTCATATCGACCACAGCTTACGTGATGCCTCTCTACGCATCAAGGAGGTTATATTGAGTCTACATATAGAACTCGGATTACTTGCCGCTGAAACAATGAACAGAACCATTGGCTGGAGCATAACCCTCAGCTGGGTTGATACATCAGCACTTTTCTCATCTCGGAAGGACTTGTCTTGGCGCAACGGTCTAGATTCAGTCATAACAACTTTGCCTATGTCTCAGCGACCAAACACCCGCCCAGCCCGTTGGTCGGTGCGTATCCATCTAATGCATCGCGAAAGACATGATGCACATCTCTCGGCTAATGGAAAAGGGCTGTTGCTGGGACCCTCGAATTGCAATGAAAAATACGAGTATATTTGAGCAGAAGGATCTGCCTGGAGAAAGTGAAAAAAGCATCAGAGAAAAACGACAGACCACACCGTCTCAGTCTTGATATCAACATCCAGCCGGATACAATGGCCAACGTTCTCGGTGCGACTTCCGGGTCTCTCGCCGAACACGACATCCTCATATCCATCTCGGAAGAGTCCATCAATCGGCAGTTCCAGCTTCTGTATAACAAACCCATACGCACTGACAAGAGTCTCCCGCCGCCGCCTGGTGTCACGCTTAGCGGTGGCATCACGACGCCGCCGTCCAAGTATTTGATCAACCATGACATGCGCATCCTCGGCATCTACACCAAGAAGGACAAGTCGCGTGGCTTCGATGCCCAAACTGGTGTTTTTGGCCATATCAAGTGTCCAATCATCAGCTTCAAGGGTGTGACGGAGCCTAACACGGCACGCATCACATTCCAGTTCGAGAAGGCCGGCAATGACGACAGTCTCTTCAAGGAGTGGGTTGGCGTCGGGCCCGAGGCTGAGGTGGTGTCGACAACGATCAACGGATGGACCATGTCGTGGATCGTCAAGCTCTCTGAAAAGAGGTTTGGGGATCTCAACAAAGGCAAGTCACTTCACCCGTTGATGGATGAACAATCCTACTTGCTTGCTGACCAAAATATCAGAGCTTCTGGACCCCGTGAAGGACAACACCAAGCCCAATATTGCACACCCCGAAACACAAAAGGCCTTGGAAGCGGTTGACAGCTCGCACTTCACCGTGTCGGCCATCTTTTGCATCTTCGAGGATGCCTTGCTGACAAACACGTTCGAGGTTCGCGATGAGAATGGTAAGTACCGGGAGAACACCACGTCCTTCATGAAGAGCGTGAATGCCTATTTTACCGAGTATGTCTTCTGCAACCGCCCAAATTTTTTAAATAAGGATGAATCGAAAGATAGGACACACTGACAAGACCACAAAGCCTCCAACGCGCCGTCGTTCCCGGAACCCAAACGGCAGACCACCCATATGTCCTCGGCTATGGTCTTGCGCAAAAGGTGCCCGATCTTCGTTCCATCGACCCGAATCTCAACATCGACACGACGCCAAAGTACCTCATCCCCAAGGGCTACCAGGTCACCACCACACCGGGTTACGTCTACGCCGACGGAAAGCCGCGCGCGGACTCCCCCTACTCCAACGGCACGCTCAACTTCTGCATCCTCACTTGGCGTGAACCGAACGACCCCGATCCGGTCCGCTCACCTAGCAGGATCGATCTGGCTCAAAATGCCAACTCGGGCAAGCTCTCACAGTCCCTCTTCGACCTGACAAAAACCAAGGAGCATGACGGGCTGATGGGCATCGCTCGCGACCTCATCTTCGACAAGTTCCTAGCCAAGCTTTCGGCCGACACGTACTTCATCGACCCCGACAAAGTCCTGCCCGAGCAGGGGGATATCTTCAAGAACAGCTGGTTCAATGATACCCAGGGCTTGAGCGGCGGGGCACCACCGAGTTACGAACGCAAGCAGGAATTTGAGTTGAACACTGGCAAGTGGCATCTGACAATGGATGACAAGATCAAGACCACAGGTATGTCATCTTCTTCTTCCTCGGGAGCCAACCGCTACCAGCCCGGGGGGGGGGGGGGGGGGGGGGGGGGGGGGGGGGGGGGCGGGGGGGGGGGGCGGGGGGGGGGGGGGGGGGGGGGGGGGGGGGGGGGGGGGGGGGGGG